>APFE031517577.1:0-14541 GCA_000404065.3 Pinus taeda
CCGGCAAAGTGCGCGAATGTGTGGGAATGAAAAAAAAACGCCCCCACAAAATGGAGATTTGAACCCAAGACCTCTACTCTCTTAAAAGAACTTTGAGCCAATTGATCTATACAAAAATTTGAGAGAGAGAGAGAGAGAGAGAGGGGGGGGCTTGGTTTGCGTGCTTGCCTTGAGAAAGCTCTTTTTCCCTACAAAACACAAAACACAAAACCCAACACGAATATGCAAAGAAAAACGAACCTTACGGCTCGAAGTTAGCTTTACCCCAAAAAAACTAAATATTTAAAAAAAATTAGCTTTCGCCGAAAAAACTAAATATTTTTCTCAATGTTTCTGATTTTCCGAGATCACACTAAGGTGCAGGGAAAAGAGCATACGCATGAGAGAAAAAAAACTTCATTTCTGTTTCTTATTTGCCCAGATCACACAGAGTCGCAGGGCAAAGAGCATACGCATAAATGAAAGGTATAGATCCGGTAATAAAAAAGGCTAAATAAATAAAAACCAAAATAACCAGAGAGAAAATAACAGTAAACTGTAGATAAACATTGTATACCTCCAGATCTTAAAAATGACGCGGATAGGGCTACCGGAAACCTTTTCGCGTGAAACGAAAGGGGTTCCTCACTGGAACAGATGCTCCAAACACAACAGAGCAGTCCTCTCAGCCCAAAAGCAGTCAGAAACAGTAGATCTAGGAAACGACAGCTGCATGCAGTTCTACCGGCTTCAAATTTGGATCACCAACGGACGCGACCCTCAAATAGCTCTGATACCATGTAGGAATTTACAGGGTAAGTTCCTCAGACAGAACACCAAAAGGACACCGGTCACAAACAGATCACGGATCAATACACCAGTATTTTGACGTGGTTAAAACCCTCAGAGAGGGAAACAGTCCACGGCCTGCGCCAACGTGGCTACTACAGGCAATTTATTAATAAAAGAATGAAAATTTACATAAGCTTCTCTCATGCACGGTTAACCTACAAATGACCCTCCCTGCGCTTTAAATAGAATTCATGGACCAATCGGGTGTCAAGCCACGGATCAAGTGTCGGTAATACCGAGGAGAGAATGAACCGTCGGATCACTACATATCGTGACCGTCGGATTGTAAGTTACAAAATGTACAATGGTAAAGAAACACACTTTACCTAACTCTATACTAGACCAAGTTGAACTTAACTATTCCTATGTGTCGGAATATCCTAACACTTTGTGTGCTCAGCTGCAGAGCCTCTTACTACTACTACAACCCAAGGCTTGGACTTACAGACTGAGAGCTAATTCATTATCCAAAAACCCATATCATTTCAAAAGCTAAGACTTCGACCCCTTTTTCACTTAGAGCCTCACTCTATTTATACAATCCCATGGTCCGCAGACCATGGGTAGGCCAACACATTCTATATTAAATTACATTATTTTAGGGCAGACAACCCTAGACTCTTGCGCTCTGTGCCCGCATTTTGCAAGGTCTTTACGTTCCTTTGACCAAAACCTCGGGCTTCAAGCCCCAAAAACATGCTATGGGGGGATTTGCCCAGGATGAGCTTTGATTGATGTGTTCCATGAGATCCCACATTCATGCCTGGAATATGGCACGGGGGTGAATGGTTTAAGAGAGATTTGGTCCAGTAATTCTACGGTTGGGTGGAACATGGTAGTACCATCTCTAGTTGGTTCATTTCATTCATTAATGATAAATCCATTCCCTTGATTTTCATGTGTAAAGGTTCTGATGTATATATAGATATTTATGGCTGATATGTTTATTGTATTTATGTTCCTATTATGTTGGTTATATGCACATTTTATGACAACAACTATGTATGGATCTCAACATGTTTTTACTTGCATATGAATGAATAATGTGTCTATGGCCTAATATATGAACATGCAACAAATGGTATGAGTGAACAATGGTTCATAACGAATCTCAGATAAGTATGAGATCCCTACACTTAATTTTAATTCTTACACTTGTAGGTTACATGTCGATGATATGTTTGACGAAATGCCTATCATGACTAGTAGGGGTTTGGCTAAGGTATTATTGAACTTATTGTTTTTGGTTCATTGTTCCCTTGTATTTTTTCAAATTCTGAACTATCATTCCATTCTAGGTAGTGGCCTGGGATCTAAGCCTGAAAAAGTGGCTTAATTCCAAGGGTCACTGGTACAGAATTGGCAATTTTAGTCCATAGTCACTGGCAGGCAGACCTATGGGAGCAACTTTGGGTCTCTAGTTTCCCTCTTTCCCATAGCATGAGAGTGACTATGGCCCAGGAGGTATAGAACAACAGTGGGACCTAGGGATGGGATGTCTAAGTGTATGACTTATCTCCTAAAGGTTTTGTTGATGATGTTGGATGATTGTGTGTGATGTTTCTTCAAGTCCATTTCCTTAAAGTCACCAATGAGGTTGAATCTTATCATAGTGGCCTCTCATCGCATGTTTACCTTTGCTAGCTAGTTGCTTGGGTAGATGTGGGAGGAGGGTGTTACAGAGTGGTGTCAGAGCATGGTTCAACTCTTGGACTTAATGGGTTGAATGTGCATTGGTCATACATGTGTGGCAGTCGCATGTGTTCCTCTTACACTTATATATACTTGTTGCATTTCTTGGTGATGGATTAGGGTCGTAATATGGTTATCATGGAGAATTGTTTATTGATTTCATGAAATGTATTTGACATGAGTATGTCACTTATTGTGTATGGAATATATGTCGCTTACTTGTTGATTTCATCTTGCATATTTACATCCTTTTATGTTGGGTTACATTCTTGAATATT
Organism: Pinus taeda; assembly: GCA_000404065.3. NCBI lineage: Eukaryota > Viridiplantae > Streptophyta > Pinopsida > Pinales > Pinaceae > Pinus > Pinus taeda. Next base: position 2,802 of record APFE031517577.1, read on the forward strand.
TGATTACATGTATCAGTCTTGTACATTGATTACAAGATTTGATTTCTTATGTTCGAATACATGCATTTATGTGTAGGTGTAGTTGATTTGGCACTGCTTATGCATATTATTGGTTGCATGTGGTGATGTGTAAAATGGAGTAATGGTTGTTGTCATGCACAAGGTCATAGCATGCATTGTTGATATGGCCTTAAATTGATGACTAGACCCTTGTTAGAGTGATGTTTATGAGTCGATACATTTACTTGTGTATGTCTATATGTTGTTATGATTATGCTATAGATGTATCACACGGATTTAGTGATCTTGCAGACAAGGTATCCTCCCCGAGTTATGATAAGTTACGTGATTTATTGTGATTGGTTTATCTGACATATTATGCCTTGCAGGAAGAAATATCAAATGGCTAGAAGGATGGTTGACTACAGAGACTCTCCCTATGAATCTGAAGAGTAGTATGGTGTTGGGAACTCTTCCGACTTGGCAGTGACAATGAGAAGTTTAAAGGAAGAGATAAGGATTTGTAAGGTGGATAATGAAAAAATCATACAGTCATAGGAAAATATAGCAGAGGTAAATGTAGTGATACTTTAGATCTTGTCAGATTTTCAACGACAAGGACCACTACGGATCAATCATGAGTAGGAGGACAAAACTAATCGGGGATATGGCAGCAGGTATCGTACTAGACATGGTTTATATAGATTTGAAACAATCCGAGATGGAATATTGTTGGACACTTCGGAGAGGAGAAGGGATAGACACAGGTATGATTCTAGTTTTGATTCATATAGGCACTGCGATCGACATCATTATCATCCTTAGAGGAGGACTGATAGGGGATACTTGCTGGATGAGTTTAAGGAGGAAAAGCCACCTACTTTTCATGGAGAGGTAAATCTATCATAAGATGTTGAGGCATGTTTTCTTGGTATGAAGAAATTCTTCAGGTTGCATGACTACGCAGAGAACATGAAGGCTAGAGTGGCTACATTCAGTCTCAAAGGTAAAGTAAACATCTGGTGGGAAGATGTGAAGAATTTCACAGATATGAATGAGGAAGATCTAGCTTGGAGTGAATTTGATCAGTTATTCAAGAAGTATATGTCAGAGAGATACTTTGACGATAGGGAAAAATAATTCTATGAACTAAAGATGGGATCCATGACAGATGATGAGTACACTAGTAAGTTCTTGGAATTATTGAGGTATGTGCCTTACCTCAAGTAGGAGAAGACTAAGATCCAGAGATTCATTAGTGGACTATTGGTTGTATTCAAAGACAGGATTGAAATCAATGATCCTAGATCATTGGAGGAGGCCATTAGAAATCTAAAGCATTTCTATGAACAATTCAAGCACAACATTGAGACCGTGACCAACTTGAAAGGTAATATGAATAACAAAGGAAAATGGGATAAAAATCGAGTAAGACCATAGGATTTGGGTAACAAGGAGAATTTTGCACCACCTAAGAGGTTCAATGCATCAGATAGAGGAGAGGGACATCGATCTAAAGAAAAGAACAAGGATGAAGGTTGGAAGCCTATAGAATGTTGTACCACCTAAGAGGTTCAATGCATCAGATAGAGGAGAGGGACATCAATCTAAAGAAAAGAACAAGGATGGAGGTTGGAAGACTATAGAATGTTGGACTTGTGGCAAGGATCATCGCATGAGAGAATATTTGTAGAATCATGGTACTAGACCTGAAATATATAGTGCACAGGAGACGCAGACAGGCCAGATTATTCCTCGTATCTATGAAATAATGGACAACAAAAAAGAAGAACATCAGGGATATATCATTGAGATGGACAATAAGCTTTGTGACCAAGTTATTTCTATTTTAATTGATCTTGGATCTAATTATACCTATGTTAGTCGTGACTTGGTGGATAAGTGTGCTTTGAATAAGGAGTTTCATGTAGAGTCTTGGTTAGTGCAGTTGGCTACAGGTACAAAGAAGCGAGTTCATCATTGGGTAAGAGCTTGCACATTTGACTTGAATAGTATGCCTACCGCAACACATTTGAATGTTTGACCATTGGGTTCATACAGTATGTTATTGGGCATGGATTGGTTGTATTTACATAAAACCAAGGTTGACTACTATGATAAAGCTACTGAGTGTGTTGATGACAATGGGGAACCAAGAGTATTGCAAGGTAAGAAGAAGGCCACATCAGTTAGGATGGTGATAGTTATGCAAGCCAAGCGTAGCACAGGAAAGGGTGCAAGCTATTTACAACACACGTTTCTAATGATAAGGGTAAGGAGGTTGAGTACATAGATGTGTTGAAAAGGTATCCACTTTTGAAATAGTTTTAGGATGTATTCCCTGAGGAAATTACAGAGTTTCCACCTCATAGGGAGGTATACTTTTTGATTGAGTTAGTTCTAGGGGAAGCTCTAGCATCGAAAGCACCGTACAAGATGAGCACACCTGAGTTGGTTGAGTTGAAGTTGTAGTTAAAGGAATGTTGGAAAAGGGATACATTAGGCCAAGTTTATCACCTTGGAGCGCACTGGTCTTGTTTGTGAGAAATAAATATGGTACTCTCAGACTATGAATTGACTAGAGGCAATTGAAAAAATTGATTATCAAGAACAAGTACCCTTTATCGAGGATTGAAGACTTGTTTGATCCGCTGAAGGGAGCAACTGTGTTCTCAAAGATTGATTTTAGATCTGGATACCATCAGGTACGCATAAAAGAGGAGGACATTTACAAGGCTGCGTTCAAGACCAGGTATCGGCATTATGAGTTTTTTGTTGTTCTATTTGGCTTAACTAATGCTCCAGCTACATTCATGTGTTTGATGAATAGTGTGTTGTGTCCATATTTGGACAAGTTTGTTCTTATGTTCATTGATGACATATTGGTATATTCTAGAAATGAGGAAGAGCATGCTGAGCATTTAGCAGCAATATTGAGATTATTGAGAGAGCATCAGTTGTATGCTAAGCTCAGCAAGTGTAGTTTCTTTCAGACTGAGGTACACTAATTTGGGCATGTTGTCTCTAAGGAAGGAATTGCAATAGATATAGAGAAGATAAGGGCCATCATGGAGTGGGTAGCTCCTAAGAGTGTGGACAAGGTGACAACTGTCATGGGTTTGGTAGGATATTACAGGAGGTTCATTAGGAACTTCTCACATATTTCTTATCCCATTACATCATTGCAGAGGAAAGGTAAGAAATTTGAATGGACAGAGGAGTGCAAGGATAGCTTTGAGCAGCTCAAGTAGTTGTTCACGCATGCGCCAGTATTACAAATTGCAAATCTAGACAAGGAATTTGCGGTATGCATAGATGCTTTCAAGAGAGGGCTTGGTGGAGTCCTTATGTAGGATGGATAGGTGGTATGCTATGAGTCCCAGAAGCTAAATGAGCACGCACAAAACTACTCGCTGCATGACCTTGAGTTAGCAGTGATTATAAATGCACTAAATATGTGGAGGCACTATCTTCTAGGTATGTAGTTTGTGCTTATGAGTGAACACATTGGGTTGAGATATTTGTTTGACCAGCCAAATCTGAATGCTAGGTAGGCTAGTTGGTTGGCCATGATCAACGAGTTTGACTTCAAGATCAGGTACATCAAGGATAAAGAGAACATGGTGGCAGATTCTCTTAGTAAATGGGTATAGGTACATCACTTGGCAGCTATGAGCTCCTATGGGATGGACTTATAAGACAAGATCTTGCAAGCAGGTTAGCAGGATGTCAGGTATATGGAGATAATGCACAGGCTACAACAGGAATCTGGTACAAGTACAGGTACATGTGTTGGTACAAGTACAAGTGTAGGTGAACAGTTCATGGACTATTATCTTATAGTGTATGGATTGTTCAGGTTACAAGACAAGATATATGTATCAGATAACAGTGAGCTCAAGAAGGTGATCTTGAGGGAGTTTCATGAAAAACCTTATTCAGGTCAGAAGACACTGAAAATAGTGAAAATATATTACTATTGGTCAAATCTAATGAGGGATGTAGCATAGTTTGTGGCAAGGTGTTTCGAATTTCAGTGAGTGAAAGAAAAGTGTAGACATCCAAGTGGACTACTATAGCCAATCGCGATTATGAAATGGAAATGAGAGGTCATTACCATGGATTTCATCACAAGGTTTCTTAGGATAGTGAAGCAACATGATTTCATCATGGTCATTGTGGACATGTTAACAAAGGTTGCACACTTCATTTTGGTGAAGTCTACGTTATCAACTAGTGATGTGGCATAGGTGTTCATCAAAGATGTGGTTAGACTACACAATGTTACGAAGAAGATTGTGTTAGACAAGGATGCGAAGTTCACTTCCAAGTTTTGGAAGGATTTATTTGCAAGTTTGGGCACAACGTTGGCCTTCAGCATGGCTTACATCCGCAGATAGATAAACAAGTAGAGAGGGACAACAAGATATTAGAGGACATGTTGAGGATGTATGTGATGCATCAACAGAGGAAGTGGGAAGAGTATCTCCCCTTGGTAGATTTCACGTACAACAATGGTTATCAGGAGTCACTAAGGACGAGTCCCTTTGAGGCATTGTATAGGCAGAGTTGTAATACTCCCATTAATTGGAGTGATCCAGTTAGCAGGGTATTGATTGGACCACATATGTTGGTAGACATGGAACAGGAGATGCAGGTAATCAAGAATAATCTAAAGGAAGCAATGGATAGGCAAAAGAGTTATGTAGATAGGAACGAGTTGTTCATGGAGTTCAAGCTACATGGGATATGGAAAATCAGATGTGGGCCATGTATCCTTCCTTGTTTTCCAATTGAGGCAAAGAAGCTTGATATGGTGGTTCATTATTTGGTTATGGTGATTTGGCATTTTGTTATGGTGGTTTGGTATTTTCTTATGATGGCTTAGTATATTCTTTATGGTGATTGATACATACTATATTATGCTTTTATATATTCTTAGATATGATTCTTAGTATATGTTTTAACATATTTTTTGGGTATATGGTTTGACATATGTTCTATATATGTATATATTTTGATGATGTTTCTATATGTACACTCATGTATGGATATAAATATTGTAACGAGCTATGTTATAAATCACCACTATGCGATATGGGTGTCATGTAGTTATGGTTATGTTTTAATGTTATTATGCTATCATGTGGTTATGTTATCATGATGTTATGATGTAATATGAGTTGGCACTCAATAGGATGATCATTGTAAATACCGCAATGAGTTGTGTTATAAAGCTCCACTATGCAGTATAGTGGCATGTTGTCATGACGTTTTCTCTTGAGAAAATATTTCATTGTAAATATTGCATCGATATGTGTTATAAAGCTCCATGAGTAGTATGTCTTATTTCAGCAGGTTGCTAAGGTATATGTGTGATTGAACACTGAGGACGATGTCCGCGAAGGGGGAGGGTTCTATAACAACCTTAGTGAAAATTCCATTTAATAAAGTTAAAAACAATAACCATGGATGAATGAGACATTTATTCCAAGATGAATGTTGGGAAAGACATCCTAGGGGGGTGTTCATTTGGTTTTTTATGGCTAAGGCATTAAAAGGCATTTTGACACAATTATTTATGAAAATAATGGAAATTAGGAGAAAAAGGAGGTGAAAGGTCATAGGTTGCATGTGAGGAGGAAATTGAAGGAAAATAATGGAAAATGAAGAAATTAGAGGCCTCATTCATAAAAAGGCTTATGAGGATTAGTTGGTAACCTTTTTCCAGTGCAGTGTTGGAGCTCTCTGATTATTCTCTCTCTCTCATACTCTTTGATACTTAGAGTTTTCTTGGAGTACTCTTGGAGGGCGTGTCATACTTGGATTCTTAGAGAAAGAAGGCAAAGGAAGAGTAGGAAAGCGCAAGAAGGCATTGACGTCAATAGCTACATCATATTTTCTTGTAGTTACCGACTTTCATGTATGATTTCTTCACTAGTTTTGACATCCATGGCATATGCATGTGTTATGTTGGTTATGATCTGTCGTGGGCATGGAGGATGGCCAAGATAGATAATGGATTGCCTAGCCTTTCCATTTATTGGATAGCCATGATAATTATGGGTTACTTTCATTGCTTTTTTGTGGTTGGTTCTCATGTTTTCTTAGATTGGGTTGACTTATTAGTCTTGGAAGCCCTAGTTGAAAAAATGCTCTTGAAGCCCTGTAGAAAATTGGGTTGAGTTACTAGTCTTGGAAGCCTTGGTTGGACAAACACTCTAGAAGCCCTTGGTGTGTTGTGTTGCTAGCCCTAGAAGCCTTAGTTGGAAAAATTCTCTGGAAGCCCTGTATAAGTTGTGGGTTGAGTTACTAGTTCTGGAAGCCTTGGTTGGATAAATACTCTAGAAACCCTAGAAGGTTGGGATGGAGACCAATCTGATGATGTTTTTGTGATGTACGACCGTGAGGTCAAATCACTATTTGATGAGTTGAGGTGGATGGCCTTTGGAAGCCCAGGATGAGTTTTGATTGTTGTGTTGCACGAGATCCCACATTCATGTTTGGCATATGGCATGGGGATGAATGGCTGAAGAGACATTTGGCTAAGTCATTCTACGGTCGGGTGGAATGTGGTATTCCCATCTCTGGTTGGTTAATTGCATTCATTAAAGAGAAATCCATTCCATTGATTTTCATGTGTAAAGGTACTGATGTATATATGGATTTTTATGGTTGATATGTTTATTGTATTTCTGTTCTTATTATGTTGGTTATATGCACATTTTATGACAACAACTATGTATGGATCTCAGCATGTTTTTCCTTGTATATGAATGAATAACGTGTCTATGACCTAATAGATGAATATTCATAAAATGGCATGAGGGAACACTGGTTCATAGCGATTCTCAGATAAGTATGAGATCCCTACACTTAATTCGGTTGCTTACACCTGTAGGTTACATGTTGATGATATGTTTGACGAAATGCATGTCATGTCTAGTAAGGGTCTGGTTAAGGTGTTGTTGAGCTTATTTTTTTTACTTCATTGTTCCCTTGTATTTTATTTAATTCTAAGCTATCATTCCATTCTGGGTAGTGGCCTGGGCTCTAGGCCTGAAAAAGTGGCTTAATTCCCAGGGTCGCTAGTACAGAACTGGCAAGTTTAGCCAATATTCGCTGATAGGAAGGCCTATGGGAGATAATTTGGGTCCCTAGTTGCCCTCCTTCCCATAGCATGAGAGTGACTATGGCTTAGGAGGTCCAAAATAGTAGTGGGACCAAGGGACAGGTTGTTTGAGTGGCTGAATTGTCTCCTGAAGGTTTTGTTGATGATGTTGGATGACTGTGTGTGATGTTTCGTTGATTCTATTTCCTTAAAGTCACCAAGGAGGTTGAATATTATCATTGTGGCCTCTCATCACATGTTTACACTAACTAGATCGTTTCTTGGATAAATGTGGGAGGAGTGTGTTAAAACTGACATCAATAGTCCCTTTCTTTGTTTGCAATTGTACTTCTATTTTGGTGAGTTTCTCCAACAATTTCTTATGCACACTTTAACAGTAACAAGTGTTGTTTTCATGTTTATGACTGTCACTTTCACTTGATTTCCCTCTAATTAGTGCCTTTTTCATGTTACCTTTTCCCTAACATGTGTTATTTTCATCATCGTTTGTGTATCGCAAGTGTAGTTCACTCTTTTATTTTCATATAACAAGTGGCATCATTTGGTGTGGAATTGTCACTTATTAGGTAAAGTGAAGTTTTGGTTTGTTTCAAGGGGAAATATTTGTGATAATGAGCTATTATGATCATTTAGGCATGTTTTTCACTTATTTCTAAAGTTTCACACATAGTTAGAGCCAAGGCAAATATTTAAGAATATATGGCAGGCAAGGACATACCCCGGATGGGGCTCCTATTCCAAATTATGTGAGTTCCAATAGTTGGGCAGGACCAAGGATGGGGGGCAGACCCATAGCATGGTAGGAGATCCTACCCATGGTTTTTACATGGGTTTTTCACATGGTTTTGGCATGATGGTTTTCTGCCCATGGTATTTTGTAGATGCAGTAAAGGGAACTATAATTATGTTCTAATTCAGGGTTAGTCGATTTGGGTTTATGAATTCTTTGACATGTATGTACATGTATTATAAAATTGAAAGGAATATAATGAAAAATAAATCTGGTAGTCCTCGTAGTCCAACTATGATCTCCATGTCTATTCTAGAAACCTCATCCCTACACTTCAGTTTTTATGTTTTGGTATTTTTAGGTCGATCCAATCAAGTAGAGAAGGACAAGGGGGAAATATAAATGGAAAAACCAATATCATAGGTCTTATATATCCTTCTCTGAAGGGAAAAACTCTCCTTCTTTCAATAAGTCGGGATCCCTCTTCCATCCATGAAATAAAAAAGTGTTGATGCACAGTCCTATATAAAATAAATAAATAAAGGGGAAAAAAGAGAAAGGAATCTTGCACATAGAGATGAAGCAAGTAAATCTATCAGGGTACTATCTAGGCCTACTGGAAGTGGAGGAATATTTGTGTCCCTAAAGTGACTCCACTAGGGTACTATCTAGTCTTGCTAGCAACTGAGAAAAACCAAAGATGAAAAACTATACTCTGAAAATCTAAATCTCACGAACTTCATTATGCTATCCTTGCTCGAATCATTGTGTGATCATTGATCTCATCTTTTTGTTTAACCGAGTAAATGAATGAAGAGGACTATGTTTATGCATGTGGTAAGTGGGGAAGCCATGGTAATCTCAATGATGGATCAATACTTCTTGAAGAACTAGACCCTACACGAAATAATTGACCAAGGTAGAGAAGCTGGAGTTCTACGAGTGTGTCACCACGTGTTGTCACTGCGATAAACACCATACAAATGTTTTCCTGAACTTAAATTTTGGAGCCTACTGTGGATCTTGCAATTGATTGTTCCATAGTCACTTATTGGTTAGTTGATGCTTTTGATCCCCCTTCTCAGATTAGAAGTGTCGAAGTCACTTTATCACACATGCTCAGTCTGCAACAAGTCCATGAGCACATTCCTTTACACAAGCTTGAACAAGCATAACATGGTCCATCAAGATTATGCCCATGTGATGTCCAATCTAACAGTCAGTGTAGACTAACAACAACAATCCCTCACTTTGTTTCTGATTGCACTTCTATTTTGGTGAGTTTCTCCAGAATGTATCCAGGAAACAAAACACTGATGTTGATGTTCTCTCTAGCGCAACCTCTCCCTCTTTCTGGGGCATATGCATTTTGAGTATTTGGTTAATGGTTTAGTATGTGGAGATGGTTCTTTTGAGATTTAATTTCTCAAGATCTCTTACCTCAGTTTTTTGTTTAGGCTCCTTGGTGGTTTTGGTCTTTGTTTTCATGCGAATGTTTTCTCTTCTAAGTAGTCTTTCTGGGATGGTTTCCTTCACGAACACCTTTATTTATTTTGATTTCTTGCATGTGGTTCCATGTCTTGAATATTTGGTAAAGCAGGGGTTTTTCTATTCCTACTCCATACTTCGTTGAAATTAGTTGCAGTCTCAGCTAGTTTTTTGGCTGAAATTCTTGTGTGGTTGTAGGTGAATATGGTTCTATGAGTTAAGATCTGTGATATTGTTAAACACCTCTATTATTAATGCATTGTTTGTTATGTTTTTTTTCTCATATATATATATTATATTATCTATATTATAAATATATATATAAATATATATATATATATTATAAATTATATATATATATATATTATAATTAATATATATATTATATAATAATATATATATATATATATATATATAGAATTATAGAAGTCGGAGTATAATAGTGAGCCTTTGTTTCCAAGAATATTAAACAAGTATTTATGCACACCATATCACATTTGCCTCTCAAATCTCTGCAAAGAAAGATTTGACAAATTTGAGTTGTGTTTCCAAGACATTACAAAGGTTAATTAAGGAAAAATCATTCAATAACAGGAATAACAAATGCATTTTATTTATACTATCTCTATCAAGAACAACAATGTCATTTAATTAATAAAAAAATGATCAACTCCATTGAATTCAAGAAGAACAATTTGAGGCCTTGAGTGTTATAGACATATTTGGGCACTGCAACTCCAATCATATATGTCCATAAACCAAGGGCTTTTGAGCCCCTAAAAGTATTGTTTCATACCCTAAAGGAACAAGGTCAGCTGATTACATCATCTCCCAAAAGTTCTCCATGGAAAACTGCTCATAACTGGTCAAAACTAGACCATACAGACTACTCAGTGCTAAGGGTGCAATGCATCTCACCTACTCAGTGCAAAAAGTGCGATGCATACTGGAAATCTCTTCTGTAGGGTGCGATGAGCGAGAGTAGACAAATGGCAGAGACAGTTTACAAGGTGGATGATCATGGAATCTTCCAGAAACTTCTCCTGTGACACTTGCCTCTCTGAATTCACCTAGGGATGAGTAAGAGATCATGAATCTCCAAATGGAACCAAGAACTATCAGAGAGAGGAAATTAATCAAAATCTTAGAAGATGACTCACCCCCTGCAAACATCTATATATGGATCCCTCATCGCAGAGATCCAGAGGCTGGAATCTTGTATTTTGTAAGGAAGTGTTGTTGGTTTCTTGGTGGAATATCATATTGTTGGGTGATCTAAGCTTTTCATGAGGTGAAGAAGGGCTTTCATGCTAGGAGGATGACACTGGGTCAGATCAATGGGTTGTAATCCTCTCTTCTATTCTTTCTATTAATAAAGCTATTCAAGTTTTCCTCCACATTCTTGTATGTTTGATAATATATGCATTTGTGTGGTCAATATATATCTGGTCCTATATTGTTTATGATTGTAGATCTCGGTACTTCGATAGTGTTATGCTGCTTTGACTTTACAAGTTCCCTTTGAAGCGGGGTAAGCGAGGAAGGAGTGGCAAAGATCTGTCAGAAGGGAGAGGAAACAAGCAAGGAACCAAGCGTAAGACTGAGGTTGGTACTCTTTGCTTCCCTCTCATCTACTTCTCATAAAGGGAAACAAAAGTAATTTTAGTTTGTTTGTTTCTAAGATAGATACCCGTCTTAGTGGGACTAGCAACTCTGAGTGGACACTAGATTTCCCGATAACAAAATGTTGACTCCGTTGGGGAGCGAATAGCTTGTTTGCTTGTCTATATTTGTTTGCTTTATAAACTACAGACGGAGCCTGAAGTTAAGTCAGCTAGCCTTCGAACTACATTTGCTATGCAAGTGCAAAGTAGATCAATGCTACTTCAGTCTATCTCCGGGTTTTGTTTATAAACTGAACAATCAATTTGCAAACATCCTAATTGTCCTAGTGGTGGCTCAAGTAGCCTCATTAGATCAGCCCCTGCGATTTCTATTTACTGACTATCATTAGCTCGGCCTAAATCCCTAAACTAAGCTACAAATTGTGACCAAAGACCAAGTTAAAGTCTCGTCCCTGTACCATTGCACCCTCTCGTCTAGGAAATCTAGATGCATCGCACCTCCCATGTGCAGTAGGTCAGATGCATCCCTATTTCCCTGTGTTACAGGTGTGATGATCAGATAAGGCTAATTTTGCCTCAATATTTTGGTTTTTCTTCACTCTCTGTTAAACAGACATGGACAGCGAAAACAATAGAAAGATAAATCATGCATTGCTTTTTTTATTCACAAATGATGTATATTTATGGTACATTATGTGACCGTTGGGATTCACATCCCAAGGTCTCTTGGACTGCTTTGTCCATTCGGCTTCCACGCTAACCCTT
>APFE031517577.1:33113-58146 GCA_000404065.3 Pinus taeda
CATGCTGGGAGGATGATGCTGGGTCAGACTAATGGGTTGTAATTCTCTCTTCTATTCTTTCTATTAATAAAGCTATTCAAGTTTTCCTCCACATTCTTGTATGTTTGATAATATATGCATTTGTGTGGTCAATATATATCTGGTCCTATATTGTTTATGATTGTAGATCTCGGTACTTCGATAGTGTTATGCTGCTTTAACTTTACAGGTGCCCTTTGAAGCGGGGTAAACAAGGAAGGAGTGGCAAAGATCTATCAGAAGGGAGAGGAAACAAGCAAGGAACCAAGCACAAAACTGAGGTTGGTACTCTTTGCTTCCCTCTCATCTACTTCTCATAAAGGGAAACAAAAGTAACTTTAGTTTGTTTGTTTCTAAGATAGCTACCCGTCTTAGTGGGACTAGCAGCTCCGAGTGGACACTAGATTTCTTGATAACATTGAGACAACTCAGTTTCCTCAGCGAGTGTGTGGTATAGAAGATTGACATGCAATGGCATCCACTGTAGAGGAGGGTTCAATAGTAGCAGTGGTAAATTCTACAAGCTCTGGTTCCTCAGGCGATGTGTCTAGTTTCACCGACAATTATTTTGGTCATGTGTCTTTGCTTCATAGGGTTCATCTAGGCCCTCCATGTCTTCAGAATGTTGTATCGCTACAAATCTGAAGGTGCTTGTTGAAGGCTTTATATTATACTTCTCTTTTAGGCCTATCTAGTTATCGCAGGAGGTAGTCGCATCCCTAGAAAGGGTCGCAGGGGGGGTCGTATACCTCATGCCTATGACAAAGCTGGATTAGGGAGGTTGAGTGCCTTTGAGCTTGTTAGGTTTTACCTAGGGTTGTCATGACTTGGTTTGTTCTCTCTATGAGATGGCTAGATTCTTCTTGTGGAGCCGTAGACCTGTGTCGTGGGTTCGTTTTGTGCTTGTTGTGGGAATATTCATGTTGAGAAGTGTGTTTAGTTGTACTCATTGGTGGTATATCTAGGGTGGGTCGTGTTGTTCTAGTTGTAGTGTTCCGAAAAATACTAGACAAAACTTGGTATGTGGTTGAATGTTGATGGGGATCCTAAAGGTTGGATCGTAGGTATGCATCTGAAGCATACAAAGAATTAGTGGGGGTTTATGGAATCCTATCAGCCCCTGCCCCTAGTTCATTACATCCCTCGAGCGACCAATCAAAGTATCTTCCGGTGCAACCAATGTATCTTAGGGTTTTGTTGAGGCCTATCGAACATCTCCAAGCGCTTACTTGTCGGTCAAAGTATCTTCCGACGTAGTTCTCACTTGTCGGCCAAATTGTCTTTCTACATTGTTCTTCTTGTCAGCTGGAGCATCTTCTGGGCCTGATTGATTAATGTCGATAAATTTTATTCATGTCACTAAGCACATTGATGATCATTTATATTTAATGGAAAGTGTACATAAATGTTGAATGTTGAATATAGAAGGTTGAAAGTGATGTGAAGTGCAAAGGTTATGCTAATCAATGTGAAGGCTACACATTAAGACAAAAGATGAAATACATATATTTGTATGAACAAAAATTGTAGATAATCCAAATCTGATTTATCTCTTGTAATTATTACTGAATAAGTTCTTAGTTCAACTTTATTTTATATTACAAATAGTTTTCAGAACTAAAAATGAAAAGATAAGGTTGTGAGTAGTTTTAGAAGTCCAAGAGATTATGCTTCATTTCATATTCTTCCATAAAATACAAAAAACCAAGAGGGTTTTCTTATAAAACACACAATGTAGAATGAAAAAATATCCCTTTCTTTTAATGGAAGGAGTCTGCATTAGGGAATGGATAAGCAGTAGTATAGGAGAAGAAGAGTGAAAAGAAGAAGTAGTTCAGTAGAAATATTCATAGCAAAATTGTCTATGAGGTAACCAGCATTTGTGACTTGAGAAATTTATGTTCTTTTCTATGTTGCATTTTGAAAAGGAACAAGTTGTAGCTTGTTGAGGTAGGAACCTCTCATGGGTTGTAGCCTATAGAAAACTTGTGGGACTTGGAGCTTCCTTTGAGGCAAGATCCTCTTGTAGGTCAGAGCCTACCAAAATTCTGATGTAAAAAGGAGGAGCAACTTTTCTTCACATCACTTTCAGCCTAAAGTTTGTGGTTTTCTCCCATGAGGATTTCCAGTTATATCTGGTGTATTCATGTGTTTTCTTGCATGTTGTGTGAATTCTTTGATTTTTTGGTAAACAAATATGCGAGCCTCTCTCCTTGAAATCTGCAAAAGGAATTCAATAACTATTGATCACAAACATAAATCATTAACTACGAAAGAAGAAGATTAAGTTGAGAAAAAACAAAGAATTTAAAATATTGATTCACCCCCCTAGTATTTTCCAATCATAAATATCAATTGGTATCAGAGCGAGTTCCTTCAGTAGCCATATAACAGCTGGAAGAAGGTCCTAAGTCAGTAAAATGGCTAGTCAAGAAGGATGCTCAACAAATAAGGCCCCTTTATTTACTTATACCAACTATGCCTTCTGGAAAGTAAGAACGAAGACATATTTAATGTCTCTAGGAATAGAAGTCTGGTTTGTTGTGTTGATGGGGTATGAAGAACCAAAGGAAACAATTAGTGAAAAAGATGACAAACTAAATTTTATAGCTAATGAAAAAGCCATGAATGTACTTCTTAGTGGTATATGTGAGTTTAAATTTATCAAAGTAATGCATTGTGAGACAACTAAAGATATTTGGGATAAATTAGAAAATATTCATGAAGGAGATAGAAAGGTGAACATGGCCAAATTACAAGTGTATAGAACACAGTTTGAAACCTTAAAAATGAATGAAGATGAAGATATAGTTAGTTTTTTTATAAGAATTGATGAAGTTGTAAATGTCATGTTGGGTCTAGGCGAAACAGTCAACGAAAGTGTAATAGTTCAGAAAATTTTGAGGTCACTACCTTCTAAATTCAATCCTAAGGTTTCAGCTATAGAAGAAACAACAAACTTTGAGGCTTTGAACAAAGATCAACTATGTGGCTCTTTGACAAAATATGAGATGATAATTCCAAAAGGGAAGGCAACCAGTAGAGAGACATCTTTCAAAGAAAAAAATCCCATAGAAGAAAAGGAGCGGTTATGCTCAAGTTCTGATGAAGAAGAAAAAAACTTTGTCAGAAGGTTGAAGAAAGGTATAGGTAAGTATAAAGGAAAACTTCCATTTAAATGTTTTATTTGTGGAAGAGTGGGAAATTATGCATCAAAACGCCCTTTTAAGAAAGAGGAAAATCAACTTCAAGGGAAAGAAAAGAACAAATCTAACAAAATGCAGAAAGAGAAACAATTCAAAAAGAAAAAATTCTATGCTCAAGAAGATTGCAGTGGATAAGAAATTTCAAATCAATCCTCTAGTGAAGATGGAATGAGTGAATTTATGTTGATGGCCTTGGAATAACTTGAAAAGGATTGCCATGAATATGAAGGAGAACATGAAGGTGAGGTAGACCTTGAGGGGGAGTTAATTTGTGCCTTAGATGAAATAGAAAGGCTTAAAGTAAAGAATAGGAAGCAGAAAAAGATCTTATTTAAATATGTAAAGGAAGAATCAAATTCAGAATACATTATCAAGTTAAAAGTTGAACTTGAAGAAGAAAAGAAGGTGCAAGACATTTTACTGTAGTAGATAAAAGAGAAAAACCAGGAGTGTGAAATATTGGAGGAAGAGGTGGTATGTCTAAAGAAAAAACTAGAGAAATCTCAAACCGAATTAAACATAAGCATTCAGTAGATAAAAGGATTTGAAAAAATGGATGTAATATTGAATTATCATATGTCTCTACTCATAATGACAGGGTTAGGTTATGAAGGAGAATCCAATAAATCTAAGGCAGAGGATAAAAGGACAATCACCTTTGTAGAAGATGTTAGGAGAGAGGATGACAACTCGCATCAATCTAAGAACAAAAATTTGAGTAACACTTAAACATCATGTGAACAATTGCAAAGGAACATTGTTGCTATAGTTCAGAATGCAAAAGAAATGGACAGTCAATACACAACCTATCAAAAACCACACTTCCTCAGAAGGCAGGATTATCAAATTTTAAGATGGTTAGATTCGCAAACAACATCCACTACTAGGCGCAAATATTTGTTTTATGGATATTCTTATTGTTGTAAAAAAATTGGACATAAAGAAATAAATTGTAGAGATTATGCCAGAAGAATTTATTTTGAAATTTTAATATGAGAAAGAATGTATTCACGAACGTTAAAACAAATATGAATTTAGACAAAAATGATTTTTTTCCGCTCCTAGATATCATTGAACGTTTCTATTGTCACAATTTCGGGCACACGTCATATGAATGTAAGCTTAAAGACAATAGATAAACATCTCAGAATATGTATAAAACAATTGGATTCATGCAATGGAGAAAGAAGGTAGAAGAAAAGAAACCTAACAAGTGTGACTGAGTTTTGTACTTTCAAGATCAAAATAATAAATGGTACGTGGACAGTGACTGCTCTAGACATATGAGAGGAGAGAAAGGGAAGTTTGTTTCCATGAATGAAAATAAAATTAGAAATGTCACATTCACTAATGATGAAGAAGGAAGAATTAGAGGGATGGGTATAGTCAGTCTAAACAATAGAAGAGGAAAGGCTCAAGATGTATTTTTTGTAGATGATCTAAAACGTAATTTGTTGAGTGTAAGTTAGATGTCTGATAAAGATTGTGATGTTCTTTTTAGAGCTCAAGATTGTGAAATCTGGTCAACATCTATAGGGAAGGTTCTGGCTAAAGGAGTTTGAACTGAGAATAATGTATATATATTGAAAGAAGAGAATGAGGAATGCTACATTAGAAAATAAGATGTATCATGGCTATGGAATAAGAGATTGGGGCATCTTAACTTTGATCACATCATCAAACTCAGCAAGAAGAAAGCATTCTGGGATCTACCAACAATAAAACAGCCTCAAAACACTATCTACAAGTCATGTCAAATGGGAAACAAACACGGACATCATTCAAATTCAAAGATAGACTATCAAGAAGTAATCCCTTGCATCTAGTGCGTATGGATCTATGTAGGGCTTCCAAAACATAAGCACCAGGAGGAGAACAATATTTCATGCTGGTAATCAATGACTATTCAAGATTAACATGGGTGCCATTTCTAAGAAATAAGTTAGAAGAATTTGAGAAATTTAAAAACTTTAAGGCATTGGTAGAAAATCAAACAGGGTGCAAGATAGAGGTGAATTTATATCAGATGAGTTTGTAGACCTATGTAATGAATTTGGGATAAAACAACAATATATTATTACAAACACACCACAATAGAATGGAGTCGCAAAGAGATAAAACATGCCCGTTCATCAAATAGCCAGAGCCATTATGCAAGAAAGAAACATTTCTCAAACCTATTGGTAACAAGCGGTGCATACAACAATACATATTCTCTATAAGGCACATCTTAGATGAAATGGTGATAAGACACCTTATGAACTGTGGCATGAGAAACCAACAACAATAAAAAAATTTAAAGTATTCAGAAGTAATGTTATATAAAAAATAATGATGAAAAGCTGGGAAAGTTTGATGCTTGATTGGATGAAGGAATATTTTTGGGATATTCATCAAAAAGTAAGGGATACAGGAGTTATAATAAAAGACTACATAAGATTATGGAATGCATAGATGTAAAGGTTGATGAAGAGCTACCCAATAAGAACAAGAACATAGGTTTTATCAATCCTCCATATCATCATCATCATAACAGTAAGGAGAATGAATAACAATATGAAGAATTAGACATTACTGAGGCTCATCCAAAATAACCTTCAAGATACACTCAAAAGAAAGACCTTGAAGATTAAATTATTGCAGATAAAAGTGAAGGAGTACAAACAAGGAGGCAACTAGTAGAAAAATCTGAGCAAGATCATATAGCCATGTTGTCATAGATAGAGCCAAATAACTTTGAGGATGAAAGTAAAGACAAAAGTTGGATACATGTTATGAATGAGGAATTAGACCAAATTGAGAAGAACAAGGCTTGGGAACTAACACCAAGACCTATTGGAAGGAATATCATTTGTACAAAATGGGTATTTAAAAATAAGATGAATGAAAAAAGGTCAAGTGGTTAGAAACAAAGACAAACTTTTGTGTAAGGGTTACTCACAAACATAAGGACTTGATTATGAAGAGAACTTTGCACCAGTCACGAGATTAGAGGCAATCAGGATGTTTTTGGCCAGGTTTCTCATTAACAGATAAGCCTACTTATGCATGTAGGTTAAAGAAAGGACTATATGGTCTTAAACAAGCACCTTGGGCATGGTACTCTATACTAGACAAGTATCTTCAAAAATAGGGGTTCAAGAGAAGAAGAGTTGATCGTAATCTAGACATTAAGGCCAATGAAGACGAGTTACTGATTATAGTTGTGTACATGGATGATATTATGTTTGGCAATAATAAGCATCATCTAGTAGAATGGTTTGCTAAAGAGATGAAGAATAAGTTTGAAATGTATATGATTAGAGAACTTACATTCTACCTAGGGCTCCAAATCCTACAAAACCCTAGAGGCATATTCATTTCTCAAAAGAAGTATTTAAAGGATATGTTGAAAATATTCCAAATGGAAGATTGTAAACCTGTATCAAACCCCATGACTACGAGATGTAATCTATGTGCATATGATGAATCACCTGATGTGGATCAAAAGCTATATACATCTATGGTAGGAATTCTATTATGTCTAATAACTTCTCGACCAGATATAATGTTGGCAGCCAGATTAGTGGCAAGGTATCAATCAACACCCAAAAAAAGCCATTTCTTAGCAACAAAAAGAATATTTAGGTACTTGAAAGGGACTACAAGCTATGGTTTATGGTATCTAAAAGGTAAGGATTTTACTCTAATAGCATAAGTAGATACAGATTGCGTGAGCTGTGTAGATGACAGAAAAAGTACAAGTGGTGGTGCATTCTACGTAGGAGAGTCATTGGTGGCATGGCTAAGCAAAAAACAAACATCAATTTCTCTATCTACTGTAGAAGATGAATACATAGCAGTTGTAGCTTGTTGCACACAAGTATTATGGATAAAACAAACACTATAGGACATGAAAATAAATTTTAATGAACCTATATCTATCAAGTGCAAAAATACAAGTGTGATAAGGATTTCAAAAAATCTAGTGCTCCATTCAAAGACTAAGCATATACCTATAAAGTACCATTTTCTCAGAAAACAAGTGGTTGGGAAAACAATGAAATTGATCTATTTTGTATGATTAGTTTTGTTGTGCTAATAAGAATTATAGATTTATAAATATGTGCTTCATTTTTGCTCCTTGTGCTGAGGTTTCATTAGTTGTTGGTGCTTACAAACAAGTAATTTTCCTTAAGTTAAAAAAAATTCAAGAGAAAAATAGCTTCAGAAAGAAATACTAAACAGGAAACATGTACAATGCAGCAAACCATCAAATATACACATTAACACAATGTTTTGATGAAGGAGTTCACCCCTCCTGGGCTACATCTCCTTGGTCCAGCTTCCATGGCTTGGGCCTCTGTATTAGATAAATGTGGAAACAAATGTTGTTTACAAAGATATATGGCCCCTGATACCTAAACCAATGTGTTCAAAATGTCCAAATTAACCAAAAGTGACTATTATATCTTTGAAAACTGATTGTGGCTGCTTTGGATATGACCCCCATCCCTGGTGGCTCTAGGCTTCCCTGAACTTCCCTGTGGAAAAGAAACATGTATAAATATTCTATTGGCTTTGAAACATGTACCAAAGTATTCAAAAGGTCGAAATCATCCAAAATTGACTATTCATTTTCCAAAATTGGTCGAAAATTGAGCAAGATATGCTTCATTTAATTTTTCCCTAGGAAACCTTGCTAAATCTGGAGGAGACTCCAGTTAGCACCGCCAAAACAGGAAGTTCCGCCAAATCTGGAGCTCCATCCAAAATCTTTGCCAGCTTAATCTTCATGTTAATTAATGTTATCTAGTATGTTATGTTCCTATACCAATAGGTGTCATAATTTTTCAATCGCTGAGTTACAATCTGTAATATGTACATACCTTTGCTTTTTGTAAATGTTTTCCATATTTGTAAAAAATAAAAAAATGTAAAGAGGGTATGTCCTAAAAGAAAAATCAAAAGACAAAAAGAATGAAAAAGGGTAAAAAAAGATGAAAAATGAACCCCAAGGAAAAGAAAAAGACCATGAAAGTGTGCAAGTCCAAATGCCACTGCTATTTTACTTTTTGGTACAATAATGATTATGTGCAAATTGTTGTTTATGCCACAACCCATGGTAACCAAATAGTTTCATATTGGTTATTCCATGCTTTAAATTTCATGCTTAGGGATAGAGAATAAAATCTGACCAAAATGTTTAATCTTGGCAAATAAGTAGAAAGGTAGAGTAAATAAAAGGAGCTCAACAGTTTAATCTGATCCCTTGGATGTAATAAGGATAGATTTAGATATATTTCTATTGTAAAATAAAGGAAAAGTTTTGATAAGTATTTGCCAACTTAAGTGCACCCTAATAAAAAGTAGAAAAAATGGTAGGATGAGTAGGTGGGTGAGTTGTTGGTTGGTTGCAGAATTATGGTGATTGATTGGATAAAGTCATATCATTTACTTTCATCATCAAGTTGCTAAGAGTGTGAATGACAATTGAGCATGTACCAAAGTACACAAAGTCAAATTGATTAACCTCCCTCATTCACTACATTTTCCACTTAACTAATTCCCAAGAAAAGTCTTAAAGTACCTAAAACCTTAAGTTAAAGGGGCTCAGAGCATTTCTCTGACCTCTGGAAGGACCGGATCCTCGACCCAATAACTTATAGGTCATAAGTACTAACATTCCCCTCATAAGCATTCACCCCCTTCAATTCATTCATTTTCCCCTAAAAAATCCCTTTTCCTAAGGTGTGAAATCATTATTTACCTAGGGAAAGTAATTAACCCTACATAAAACCCCTTTTTCCCACAAAAACCCACAAAAAAGAATTTAGCCTAAGTAATTATGTGTAGATGTGGATATTAAAATAGATATCAATACATTATACTTAGCGCATTTACTTTCCGATTTTGTTTCATATTAACATTAACCTTTATTGTATTTATTTAACTCCTGAAAAGGAAACCCCCTTTCCCATATGTTTTATTTAAATCCCATATAATAATATCCCGCCCTGATGGTTTGAAATATAAACCTTATTAACTAAATTATTTAAATGGATTAATTAGTTGATCTGCGACTAATTAAGAGCCATAACCCTCCGCTAAACAAAAGGGGGTTAATTAATCAATTTGTGATTAATTAATAACCTGTTCCTCCAATCGTATCACCCCCAACGTCATTAAGTCACCCTAACCCGCAGTTAAAAAACCCATCAGGCCCCTCCATTAACTCCCCTATCAAATCACACCCCCGATCACCGCACGATCTGACCCCTTCAGATCCAACGGCTGACGCTCATATGGGGCGGCCTTCAAAGGCCAACCTTTACCCGCCCGATGTGAGCGGTTTCACTATTCACCCCGCTACTACGTCGCACCCGATGAATGGCATCGGGTGACTTCCCTCCAAAACCATTCTTCCCAAAAAGCAGTGCGATGGATCCCACTTACCGCCTCCGCTTACCACCTCCGCGACAAACTGTCACATCCTTTGATTGGCACCAACTGTCATTTTCCCATTATACCAGCCAATGTCATTGACTTTACACATAAAGCGAGAAAAACTCATTGTTTTCGTCTTTTATCATGAAAAGGACATTCTGGCTTCCATGCAAAGCACATAGCACGTTCAACTACAAACCTGCTATCAACTGTCAACTTTCCGTAGCCGCTAAACTCCATACCACCTTGCAGACCCATGCACTTCCTACAAACAGTGCACAGTCATCATTTCACCATTCAAACTGCCAAGATCAGGTATTTACCCCATTCCGACTGAGAAAACATGATTCCCTGCCAAACCTGAGCTGAATTTCTTTAAATTCTAAGTAATTTAGTCAATTTATCCTCCTGGTACACCTGAAATACTCTGAAACAGACTAGTTGTTCCCAAGTTCCCCGAAATCCTTTGCCCTGTCCTTGAATCCACAAGAACCAAGGATGGAAGCCCCAATTTCCCTAAATGTCATGCCCATTACAACTCCCCACAGGGATTTAGACCACCTTCCACTTGCAGAAAAAGATTTCCAAATAAAAGACACCTCAGTCTCGAAATCCCCTCTGAAACTCTTCTACAAGTATAGAAACCAATACCTGAACCAAGCTGACTCCATCAGACTTTGGGAATCAAGTTTGCCTAAGTACCAGTTCCCCAAAGTGCATGTATTCCCAGAGATTGTACAATGTTGTCATATGAACTATGATCCCATCCAAAGGGCAGTAAGAGATCCTGACTAGTGTGTTTTGTTCACTATCACTACTGAATCCATTAACCAGACGCTTCAATTGCAACCAAGCCAAATCCTAACCCCTCTTTCCATTGGAGACATGCTAAACAGATACCCTACGCTCACTTCAGTCAGACTAGCACAGCTATTCCAGATCTTTATCCCAGAAGAACAGTATATCCCAAAGGACCCTCCTCTTGATATATGGACTATATTCTCCAACCTTGGTCGAGATATTATAGATATGATATCTGGTATACTATGCTGCACCACCAGTGAATATGTTGATGAGATCATAATATCCATCATATCAATCTACTCTCTTAACCAACCCCTAGCCATCATATTTGACTATGAAAAGTTTATTGCTGACATAATGCATGATCAATTCATGAGGTTAGAAAATGAAAGAGTGTTTAAATATTCCTCAGTTCTGTATCATGTATTCTTGTACTACCAAGCTGACAGGTTTCCCACTGCCCTCCAAAAGTTTGATACCCAAGGAAACCCCAGATCAGTAATCTTCTGGACTTATTTAATTCATCAGTTTGATTCTCAGTACTCCTATACAGACTTCATAGACCTCTTTGTTTATCCTGTGACAACCATGCTACTGGAAACCCTCCACCCAGAATCAGTGCAGACATCAAGAAGGTCCTGCAATTGTCAAAGCAGTACAAAATAGGGGATTGGTACTTGTACCAAAACCTTACTGAAATCAGAATTTACGAATGTGAATTTCCACCTTATAAATTTCCAAAGTACCTCCCCATGAGTTTATTTGCTCTGGAGTACTACAGACAAATTATCAACTTGGATGAGATGAACTTTGTAAGAGCCAAGAAGAAAGCCCAACTCAAAATAAAGGATCAGCTAGGCCCATTCATTTGTAACAGTAGAGAAGCAGGAAAGGAGGTAGATGAAATCCTCCAAAGGTTGAAACTAAAAGAAAGTTTCATGTGGACACATGACTCCCATAGTTTCATTTGTAATAGGAGACAAAATAATAAACTATCTCCTTACATCCATCACAAGATCCCTAAAATTGAACAATATGCTAATCAATTTGAATGGGTTGAAGACACTTTGATAGATCGAGATAGTACGGAGGTTGTTGTTGATAATGTATTAATGGACTTATATAGAAGACTTGATGAGGATTCCTTTGTACAGGTTCCAGGAGAGTCTCAGTCTCAGAGACAAGTGCAAGAACCATTGGGAGACATGAGAGAAATCCTTTAGGCCAACATCATTGATTCCATCAATGATGTTTGGCTGGCTACAGAGGCAATCCACAAGACAGTGGAAGAATTGGGAAATAAACCAGAGGAAGCCAATCGGTTGATCTCCTTTTTGAACAGCAAAAACATATATGAACTGGATGAATTGAAAATAGAGAATAGAACTGCAACAATCATAGAAATCAAAAAGGTCCTCACTAAAAGTAACTTAATGCTAAACCTAGAGAAAAGATGTCATAACATCGACGTAGACATTGACAGCTTCATGCTAAACTATGGCATCTTAAGAGAAAAAGGACTTCCCAATCCTATGGTAATACATGATAAGTTGATGACCCAGGAAGATTACATTGATAAAATAAACAAGCTAGCCACAAGCCAAGCTAGTACTTCAGGGGTGAAATCTTTGCCCGCTGGAATAATGTTTTATGATGGCTTTGAGATTCTATTCTACATAGGACATGAAATCAAGCACTTATTCACAAGCAAACCAAGTTTTTCTAAGTACACAGAAGCTGATGAAATTTACAGGAAGATGATAAGAATAAAGCTACCTGACAGTGAATGGTGGACAAGTTTGACCGATTTACTATAAGTTACTATAGTAAATCTATAAGGTAAAAGATAACTGCCAGATAAAACAACTAAGACAGGATGAAACAACACAGGTAAAGAGTATTAGTAGGTCAAAGATAAAGGTGATTCCAGCACATAAGTACAAGGCAAACTACAAGAGTCAAATCCGAGGAACAACAACCAGCACGGTCACAATTAAAGGGACAACAAACAAACAGTTCTCCATCTGTTTCTATATTCGTGTTGAAGAAATCGTTTTTTCCTAGAATAATTCTCATATAGTTATGAGATATTCTGTACCAAATTTTGTATAAATACTTCACAAATTGAAGTAATTAGGGTGGATTAAAGTACATTTCTGTAGACATATTATTTTTGAGCCAAAGAGCTTTGTACTCAAGACTGGACTAGTTTTGCTGGAAATGAAATAAAGTTGAGGACATTTCATTGGATTCTTGTGCGTAGTTGGAACAAATAAGTATCATTTTCTCATGTTTAAATATCATTTTCTCTTTATGTCATAAAAATTCATATGTGTTTCTTATAAAATCTTAAAAGCGAACAAGGAATGATATCATCAGAATTAGCTTAAGTGCTCTCTGTTTTAATTGTTTGCTTTATTTATGTTTTCTACCAAACTGCCTTGGTCTGGAGATTCTTAATTGCCTCCTTACTTTCGTAGTTTATCCCCATTTTGGCACATAGTATAGGATTCTTCATTGCCTTTTGCTACTGGCCATCCTACCCTTCCTCATCTTAATCCCTGTTAAGGATTCTTCATTGCACTTAGCCCTGGTTAGGATTTTTCATCCATTTAAAATTGCAGATTTGCTCTTGATGCATTAGCTTGCCCTGTGGAATCTTACCTCAGTAATAAATCAAATCCAGTTAAGCCTTTCCTGATTGACTCCATAGCCTAATGGCCTAAATATTTTCTCTGCCCATATGTTTTCTTAATTCCACCACACAATCAAAACAAAACAATCTTGAACACTAAGAACTAGCCTGAAATCTTATTCAAACAAAGTTAAATCATAAAGAGAGAGCCCTCTCTGGACTTAGGTTGGCTAGAACCTAAGTCTAAAAGATTGGTTTGTGGTTATCTCAGGCCATTCCGTCTTTGATAACTTCTATAGAAGAAACCTGAGTGATAACATAGTGGTGATCATACTGGGGACCTAAAACCCTCAGTTTCAATAAAACTTTAGGGAATTCAAATTTTTCTTTTTAAGCATCTTAAAGGGTTATTAGAATTTTTTTCTCAAAAGTTCATAAAAAGCGAAATATAATCATAAAAATCTCAAAATCTGGCTTCAGGGAGAACTCACTATACCAGGGCCAACCCTAATCCAAATCCTCCCCCTGTATTTGAAAATCCCAACCTTATTCCAAGAATAATCAGAAGACGGGAAAGTTCAGTAAGCCCTAGACCTATTTTTAGATCCAATTCATGCCCTGTTGAGTGGTTATTAATTGAAGACCTCCCTGTTGACAAGTATTTTAACCTATCTCTGTTTAGAACCAAGTCTAAGAGTGAACTTGTGACCACAGTCCTAGATCTAGTGTTTACCAGAGAACTTGAAACCCAACTAGCCAACTTGTCAATTAACCGAAACCTTCTGAACTTCCCTCAGTCATCCCTTACCATTAATAGAATCCCTGAACTTTCTGAAACAACTTAAACATCTTTTAGCTCACCATCATTTCCCCACACCTCTGAAGATCATCCTTCATCCCCATTCATACCTTCAATCCCCCGTTAGCCCATCATTGCTCCTTAAACACCTATTACCCCTATTACACCAACTCCCCTTGTTGTCCCAAATCCTCAAGTTACCCCAACTCCTGCTCTCAATCCTATACAACTCAGAGCTATGGCACTTAGATATGTGATGAGCCCCAGAAATGGGTAATTATATGGGCTCATTCAGCCTCCTAATTCGACTTAATCCACCATTCTCATTAGTTTATTGCACGTTTTTGACTATATTTATGCTAATAGAGTGAATTGGGTTAGTCATTATGCCGAAAAGTCTAATGTGTGCTTTATGCAGATTTTTGGTCAATTTTGAGACAAAATCAAAGGTTTAATGAGCACTTGGCAGCCAAATTCGTGGAAGAACAAGGGAGAGGATTTGTAGGAGGGTGTCGCCTTCAGTTATGAACCCTTACCTTGAATTCTCCATCAAAAACTCGGAGCACAAAGCCAAGGGGCATCCAAGCAAGTCAAGTAGGACTATTGTTATCTTCAGTTCCAGGAAGCCGAGTTCCTTGATTTTAGGAGGACTGTTGGAGGTCCCCATTTGTATAAGTAAGAAGACTTAGGGCCTCAGTTTTGTTAGTCATATTTTAGTTAGATTTTAGTTAGTAGGTTAGTCATTTTGTTAGTCTATTTTTGCACTTTAGTGCATCCCTGTATCAGCACATTTTCGAGTTCTTCTTGTAGACAGTTTTTGGGATGTAACTATTATTTTTTGATCAATAAAGATGAATACAACTTTGCACCAGCTCTTATCTTTCTTAGGAGGTTGTAGCTCTTGGGGTTGGGCCCAACCCAAGTGCCAGTACCTCCTTTGTGTACTTATGTCTTTGCTGCATTCATAAAATAATTTTTGTTATTTAGGTTAAAATCTTGCTTTGTTACTTAGGATGTTTTTGATAGTTAAGATAGTTTTTCATGGTTCAGGTTTATTTGATAATTTGGTAACAGAAAAGATCCACAAAAAGGTATCAAGCAGTCCTTGATCTCATTTCTCCCTCCTTGGGACCATGAACTGAGACCAAGGCATACTTGCTGCCACAAAAACACTGTTTTTGCCTTCCAATGCAATTGCTAGTGTTAGATTTTAAGTTGGAAAAGTTGATATCAGTTGTGTTTTCATGTTTAGATCTGTTCTTGCTCAGTTTACATAGCTCTATTGCATGATTTTCTGTCTATAAAATTATGTTCATCATATTTCTGGTTTTTAAAGGCAGATGAGGTCAAAATAGATAAATCTCTGTTTTTTCAACCTTTGTTCGATCAGTTTTGGAAAATAGTGTGTAGAGCACCTGTAATAAATTCCTACCTACCCTTCTTCCATCATACAACATGTTCCAACCCCTAATCCAAGATTCCTTCACTTCATTTGCCACACTTTTCCAATTTACCCTAATTTCTACATTCTCGTGCAGCATTGCTCCCTCCATCCTTGAACAAATCCAACCACCTTTATCACTTCTTAGCTTCATTTACTAGGTCCTAGACCCCTTAACATCTTTATCCATCCTCTATTTCCACTTTTCCACCATTTTTCCACCATCAACCCTCTAAAATCCTCTTTTAGCTCTTCCTGTAGAACATCCTGTAGAACCCCTACAGACTTCCTGTAGAAGTTCACGTGAGCAGTTTTTCGAGATCTGATCGCTGTGAAACTCTCTGGAAGGGTGATAAGGACCCCTGAGGCCCTCTTCTCACCTTCCCAACATCCTGCAAGTGCCCACTCCATTTCCTTTAGCCAATCAACCTCTGTACAGTAAAAAATAGTTAAAGCACATGCATAATAATTCTGCAAGATTACTCAAAAATACAAAAAGATGTTTTTTTCTAGATTTTCCTTCAGAAGAAGCTTAGTCACATACGTTTTACCTTTCCAAGAGTTAATGGAATCCATTTTAGCAACTTTTCATCTCTTTTCTTGCACCAGTAGGGTTAGTCAGTAAAACTAGGGTTTGCTAGGGTTTACATTTCCTTTCAGCTTTCAGCTTATTTTTGCAAGTAGCTTAGCCTCTCTTGAGTTAGCTTTCATCCATCACAGTTAAAAGCTTCTTCTAAGAGCTCATAGAAGTTGTCTTAAGCTCCTAGCAAACTTGTGCCAGTTGATCAAGTGATAGCCTGCGGCAAGAGATAGTACTTGTGCATACAACACCATTGCTTCCAAGTTTGTTATGAACTATTGGGTTGATAAAAGTAAATAAGGAAGTCCCAGGAGTTGTAGCATCATTACTACAATATTGGAGCCCACCATCCTTTTCACGTCTTTGCCGAAGAAGCGTCAGAGTATTTGTGATTGCTGCTTTTCTTCTATTTTTTCTGCAACATTCTTCTAAGTAGTTTATTTTATTTCAAATTTTGCAATTTTCATTTCAGCAAGCATAGATTAGACATTTCCTGCTTTCATTTCCATTCCATAATTTCATTTTGGCAAGCGTAGATTAGCTATTTCCTGCTTTCATTTCAATTCCGCAATTTCATTTTAGCAAGTGTAGATTAGCATTTCCTGCTTTCATTTCAATTCCGCGATTTCATTTTAACAAGTGTAGATTAGCATTTCCTACTTTCATTTCAATTCTGCAATTTCATTTCAGCAGGGGTACATTAGCATTTCTTGCTTTCATTTCAATTCTGTAATCTCATTTCAGCAACATAGATTAGTCCTTTCCTACATTCATTTCAATTCTACATTTTCATTTCAGCAAGATAGATTTTAGTTAATTATAGTTCAATCTATTTCAGTTTTGCAGGTACAAGCAGAAAAAAAATAAAAATAAAAATAAAATAAAATAAATAAATAAATAAAAATAAAAGATAAACCAAAAAGAGATTCTCTTTCATGCCTCATAGGAGTAGAGATAATTCAGAAAAATGTTTGCACAACACCCCCACTGCTTCACACAATCAACCTTCTCTCTTCTTTGGTGGCTGCAATCAAGAAACACCCTTAGGTAACAACTAGACATATTTGAAAAACCTATAGGGGAATAAGAATAAGAAAACATTCCTTTGGAGCCCATGGCTAAAAACAGAAATGTTGGGAGGAGTACCTTTTCTTCCAACTCATCCCTTTATGTTGAGAAAGATGAATGTGAAAATATGCTGGAAGATTTCAAGAGCGAGATGAGGCAGTTTCTTGCCATGCAACTAGATACCTTATGGATCCAAAGGAAGCAAGAGGAAGCCGAGAGGGCTTTGGCTATCTTTTGTTCGAGGTGCACTAGAAAGCATCCTAGGAACGAATGTCCATTGCACTCCATAGAAGTGTGTTTTGTCTGTGAAAAAGATCATCCTACGAATCAATGCCCTTCCTTGCCCGGAATTAAAGCTGCATATCAGAGGGCTAAAGGCGCCACTAAACCACTCTACTTCATGAACCAAAGGAGGCCACATGGACCTAGACTTTACCAGCAGGGAATGCAAGGGACATCCCAGACTTATTGCAACCCCTATCAAGCCACTTCCATGCCTTCTTGGGGTCCCCCTGCTCATCCTTCCTGGTCCACAACCCCTCCTTGGTTGTATCCATCTCAATACCATGCTCCTCCAGTTGCTCATTCATTTCACCCCTACACTCAGCCATAGCCTCAGTCGAATGCACCTCATTAGGGGTGGAAGCCCCAATACAACATTCCTCCCACTCCTTTGCCTCCACCACCTGCTCAACTGAAACCATTACCTCCTGCTCCACTAAAGCAACCCCAAATGCCTACTCAACCGAATCTGAACCCAAATAATAGGTAGGTTCAGCAAGTATATAGTGGGAAACCACCTGCCCAACCACAACCCCATCCACATCCATCTAAAATATACACCCCCACTCAACTACCCATACCACCATTTCCAAACCTGTACATTGGAGTAGCTCAACCCAATTACAATGCTGAGGCACAACATTTCCAAACAACTCCTTTTGAGCTCAATGATATTCACCATAGCTCAGGAAAAGTATTGCAAGGAAGAGATTATATTGATATCATTGAAGGACCACGTCCAGCAGAAGAAGATGCAAAAGAGAAGAGCAAAGAACCATGGGTTGAACTTGATAAAGAGAAGACAATAGAATTAGAGATCGAGAGAGCTCCCTCATGGTTACCATCAAATCCTCCATGTATTCAAGAGAAAAATCAGCAAAAAGAGGAAGATGAGAAGATCATGGTAGAAGGTGACATGAAGAATGATCTAGATCAGCAAAAGGACCAAGGATATCAGAGGTATATTGAGATATGGTTCCAGACAGTCACTAAGTTGCAGTAGTACTCTCTTCTTCAGTTATGTTTGATCCCTTCAAAGTCAAATCATTTGGTCTCTGAAATCCGGATACCTGTCAAAACATGCATTTCAAGCCTCCACATGATTTTGTCTCTAATCTCGATGTGCACATGGCTCCATTGGAAGTATTCTTATACTTGAAAATGATTTTGTTTTTCAAGTAGGGTAGGGTAAGAAAAAAAGAAAAAGGTAAAAAAATGAAAATAAAAGGAAAATGAAAATCTAAGGTGAAAACCTCCTTGGAGGCACCTCAGATTGGCTCATTGATTGAAAACCTCCATGAGGCGGTCAATGGGTTGGAAAGAAGAGAAAATAAAAAGAGAATAAGATCCTTGGGTGAAAACCTCCCTTGGAGGTGCCTAGGGCAGGCAATTAGGGTGAAAACCTCCTTGAGGCGCCCTAGTTGTTTAAAAAAAGAAAAAAGAAAAAAGAAAAAATGAATTTCCATTTGTATTGCAGGTTTGCAGAACTTCAAGAAGCAGAAGCAGGTGCTAAGAAAGCTCCAAAACCAATAACAACACCTATCCTACCATCCCTCACCCTTCTCCATCATTTTTGACATTCTTTCCACCTCCTTGTGCTTCTCTTCTTAAAACTATGTTTTCTACAGGAGTATCCTATATAAATTACAAAGAACTAGAAATGGACTTCAAAAGAAATTTGAGGAACAGGGAAGCTTCATGAAGGGTTCATAAATCCTCCTGCAATCTTCAAACCCCTCTTCCATCATTTCCATGCTTGCATCACACCCCAAGCTCATTTTTCCTACCGTAAAAAAAAACTGCAGAATGGTATGATACAAAAATGTTACATGTGGAGTTATATAGGGATGATGGAAACATGCCCAAGCAATTTCAGCCAATTCTAGTGTACGGTTTCCAAGAAATCAGCCTCCATCACCTTCAGCCATTTTTGCATTTTCTCCATATCCGTGCATCCATTTAAAAACATGTTTCATGGGGAGATGCATATGGGTGATAGTAACATGCCCAAACAATGTTAACCAATTCTAGTGCACAGTTTCCGAGAAATCGGCCTCCATCACCTTCAACCATGTTCCATATTTCTCGAAATCCGTGCATCCATTGACTACAATTTTGCTATGGGAGGTGCATAATGATGATAGAAACATGCTTAGAAAGTTTCAGGTGAATCCAGTCTATCGTTTGGGAGCTATGGACAAAACAAATCATTGTCCTGCAAAAATCTAGCATCAGCAGCATGAGGGTGAAAATCTGAAGGTGGAAGCAGACTCCTGCAGCTTAGATCCAGCCAGAGGATACCTGCACAAGAAAAATAACCACATATCAGCAACTAGACAAGCATGCATCCACAGAAACAAAGGCATGCAGCAGAAGGAAAGGCCACAACACCTCATAACAAATGCATTCAACTTCCAGCTAAGTGACTAAACCCGTTCCTCTATCACATAAATGTAATTTAAGAACCGCATAGACAGTGAGATGGTTGTGATTAAACAAGATCGGTGGCCAGCTAACTGGCCATCCTCGTCCAGTTCAAACAATGCCTTGTCCAGTTCTACAGCGCTCAGCCGGAAATCATACAACATACGTGTATAGTCAACTCACGGGAAATTTAAAAAATAGGTAGTGACAGATGTTTTGAACTCCAGTGAAATTGATGTCAAGTGATTAATAGGTAGAGAACATATAGTTCATAATAACACTACAGTGGAGACCAACGGTCTGCATGGGGCCAACGTGCACTTGTCCAGCTCACCCTCCATCAATAGAAGTCTCCATAAACAACCAATCGAACTCATCTTTGAAATATTCTCACCACCATTGTTTCCATTTTATCATCATCCCTGCAGTTGCAACAAGCTCTATACCGCCTCCATAGCAGCGAACCAGTCGTTCTCTACCATTTTTCAAAACCCTCCTGCTTATTAGCATTCTACAGGAAGCTGTAATAGTTCTACAGGAGCAGAAACAACATATACAGGAAGGTTTCTACAAGAAAGGTAGAGAACAGCTTTGCAGAAAGAAAACTCGGGATTTTCGTCGAAATTCAAGCTCAAAACGAGGTGGGATCGGGAAAAATTCTCTGTGCATGATTTGTTTGAGTAAGGTGGTGAATTAAACACGACATTAGAATGCAAAAAGAGAGTGAAACTATGCTTGCACATTGAAAAAAGTGAAAAGTCTTCCTGCATATTTTCTTTGAGTTCTACACAGTTCTCTATTTTCTTTTTCTCTTTGCATTCAAAGTCTGTCTTCTTCTTTCTCACATTCTTATGAAAAGAGAGATGCAACCATAGGAACTAAGCTTGTGTGAAAAAATGAATTTGCAAGACTGTCCACTCTCTGAAAGAAAAAACTGTGTTATTTGTTCTCTGTTATGTCAAAAAAATGGTTTCTTTTCAAAAACTGAGAAGCAAATTTAGGTTGGAAAAATTTGAAGAGAGGAAAAATTGCAAATTGTTGTTGTGAAAAAACACGAAAAATTCCAGGAGCAGTAACAGGTTTTACAGGAGGGACAGTGACAGATGTTTTGAAATCCAGCGCAATTGATGTCAAGTGATTAATAGGAAGAGAACATATAGTTCATAATAACACTACAGTGGGGACCAACGGTCTGCATGGGGCCAACGTGCACTTGTCCAGCTCACCCTCCATCAACGGAAGTCTCCATAAACAACCAATCGAACTCATCTTTGAAATATTCTCACCACCATTGTTTCCATTTTATCATCATCCCTGCAGTTGCAACAAGCTCTATACCGCCTCCATAGCAGCGAACCAGTCGTTCTCTACCATTTTTCAAAACCCTCCTGCTTATTAGCATTCTACAGGAAGCTGTAACAGTGCTACTGGAGCAGAAACAACATATACAGGAAGGTTTCTACAGGAAAGGCAGAGAACAGCTCTACAGAAAGAAAACTCGGGATTTTTGTCGAAATTCAAGCTCAAAACGAGGTGGGATCGGGAAAAATTCTTTGTGCATGATTTGTTTGAGTAAGGTGGTGAATTAAACACGGCATTAGAATGCAAAAAGAGAGTGAAACTATACTTGCACATTGAAAAAAGTGAAAAGTCTTCCTGCATATTTCCTCTGAGTTCTACACAGTTATATACCTAGGGGGGATAATATGGGGTACCAAGGGAGGTACCCAAGGTAATAATGTAATAATGGGAGGGGCCATAGTAATAAATAATGTGGTTAACCCATATCATGTAAGGGACCACAAGTAGTTAGTAATAATGTAATGGGCCCATGGTATTAGTCGAGGGTATGAGGGAACCATGGTAATGATCCATGGTATTGTATGTATGAGGCCTATATAGAGGCTAGAGACTCCAGGTCAAGGGAGTGTGTCAAGGATTATTGTATGAACATGCATATGGCTTGTGGAGTGTTCTCCTTCCTTAAGGAGTGAATGTATGGTGTTACCCTACCTTAAGGGTTTGATCAAATAAAGAATCATTTCATATTATTTTTGGGTTTATTTGCATTGTCTTATATTTTCATATCAGATCCATAATATTTCTAGGTTAGATCTATAACAAGTGGTATCATAGCTATAACAAGTGGTATCAGAGCACTTTCTTCGGCAAAAAATGGAGAATTTGTTTTTATACTTTTTGCAGGATTTCAGGGGCGTCGAGTTTTCAGATCAGATCTGTATGTTTTGGTGCAAGGTCTACAAAATCTGATTGTAGATCTAGATTCTATGTGAAAAAATACCCGATTTAAAAAAAAAACGGTCGAATCGGAGTCTGGATGGAGATTTCGCTGATTTAAAAATCATTGGGGTTGCAGACAACTATTCGGGGCAGTGAATTTGCGGCGCAGATCTAAATGTCTTGGTGCAAGATCTGCAAAATCTGATTATAGATCTGGATTCTATGTGAAAAAATACCCGATTTTAAAAAAACAATCGGCTGAATTGGAGTCCGGATGAAGGAGATATCGCTGATCTAAAAATCAGTGGGGTTGCAGACAATTTTTCAGGGCAGAGAGTTTGCGGCACAGATCTGGACGTCCTGGTGCAAAATCTGCCAAATCTAATGGTAGATCTGGAATCTTTGTGAAAAGATACCTAATTTCAAAAAACAAATCAGTCGAATCGGAGTCCGAATGAGGGAGATGTCGCTGATTTAAAATCAGCTCTTTTTGCAGAAATTTTTGGGACGACGGGAGAGTTGCAACGCAAATCTGAAATTCTAGTGCGGGGATCAGGTTTTTTTTTTTTTTTTTGCAGACTACTGTGGTGTGATTTTTGAAAGGAGCTCGGATTTTCCACAGTGCTCATGTTTTTTAGTCGACGTTTCGAGTCTGAACCTAGACTCATCTTCAGGACAAAATGTGAGGAGAAAGGAAGGTAAAAGATAGGTATAAATATGAGCATGGCTTAGCTACAAAGATAAATTGGACGACTCATTTGTAATTTTTAATTATTGCTATTTAATTTTCAGGTTTTCTTTGTTTTATTAATAATTAATTTGTTATTCTAATTTTTGATAATATTAATATTACTATTTTGTTTTGTATTATTATAATAGAACCTAATTAATTTCATGTTTATAACTACTGTTTTATGCTTTTTCATTAGCTCTAATACTATTTTCTCGAATATTATAATTGAGACTTAATTTATATGGTTATATATGCTAATAAATGTGTATTTTAATTAATTTAAATTTTAATATATATTTAAAGTTTATTCTTGTTGTTTAGTTAATTTAGTTATGCTAATATTATTATTATTGTTATTTTAATGCTTATTATTAATGTTTTTAGTTCTTTTTTAATAATGGTTTTGCTCTTAGTTACTCTTAGATAGTTCTTGATTATTTGTTATTCTTTATATTATCAATACAATTATTAATTTTGTTTATTTATATTATTCTTCATTATTACTCCTAGGAATATTAATTATTCCTATCTAATAATTTTCATTCATTTGATGTTTTGTGTTCTTATTATTACTATATTAATCCTCATTGTACATAACTTACACTAATATTTATATTGTTATTGATTTTATTATCAATTTATTTATATATATCTATTATTATTATTTATATATATTGATGTTTTTTATTATTTCACATTATAGCCATCAAATTTATTTCATTATTTTAGCTAGCTAGTATTAAATGCTTGTTATTATTACTTATGTTATACTAATTGAGATTATTTTTCAATGATGCTTTTATCTTTCCTAGGTTTCCAAGGAGCAGCAAAGCGAAATATGAAAGCTGGTCAAGGATTACTAGTCTCGTTATCGGGATTATTTGCGGGGGTTAGCAAGGGGTTCCAATTTTTGCTGATTTCCATGCCACCATCCCTATTAAGGTTTTTAGGGTGTTTAATGATTTCAATAGCTTCTGTAACCTTGCGCTTGAAATGGTGTTCTACATTGGCAATGACTTTGGTGTCTTCCAAGCATATGTGGTGATTAGTTTTTCCAACATGCTCAGCTAGGGCTGAGGATCAGATTCTTTCTTTACGGATGTCTGCACTATGTTCTTTAAGTCTAATCCTAACAGATCTACCGGTTTCTCCTATGTATTGATCACCACAAGAACAATTGATGATGTATACTCCTTTTTGCTGAAGATGCTCTTGGCTGTCCTTAACAGATTTCATTCTTTGTTTAATGGTGGACAAGGGTTTGAAAGCGGTCTTAATATTTCTCTTATTGAGGATTTTTGCTATTTTTTCAGTGACTCCTTGGATGTAAGGAAGGTAGGCATTCAAGGTAGGGGTGTCATTTGTCTTGCTTATATTATTAACAGATTTCACTTTTTGAATGGCTTTGTATATGCTTTTATTGTTGTACCCTAGGTTGGTAAAAGCTCTTTTAAGGTATGAAATTTCTTCATCAGTATGGTTTATATCAGAGATTCTATAGGCTCTAGTGAAGAGGGTTTGCAGCACCCCCATTTTTTGGGCCGGGTGGTGATGGGAGTTGGCATGAAGGTAGTTATCTGTATGGGCTTTCTTTCTAAAAACTTTGTGACCAATGGAACCATCCTTCCTTCTAATGAGGAGGATATCCAAGAAAGGAATGCAATTATTCTCTTCTACTTCCATAGTGAATTTGATGTCTTCAAACAGGCTATTGAGATGGTTGAGGAGCTTGCTTAGCTCATTCTCACCATGAGGCCAATTGACACTGGTGTCATCTACAAACCTGACCCAAGATTTGGGTTTTAATGGATATGAATCAAGCGCTTTCTTCTCGAATTTTTCCATGAAGAGGTTTGCCAAGATTGGTGAGAGAGGAGATCCCATCGCAACACCTGAATTTTGCTCAAATATTTCACCTTGGAAGGAGAAGAAGGTGGAGCGAAGGCATATTTCGGCTAATTTTGCGGTCTGGGGATCTGCTACATCTTTAACTACCTGAATAGCTTCATCTAGGGGGATTTTGGTGAAGAACTGGACTACGTCAAAACTAACATTTTTGTCTCCGGGGTCTAGCTTGGTGTTTTTAATGTAATTAACAAATTGATTAGAGTCTTTAATGTAAGAGCTAGTCTTGCCCACTAGCGGGGATAGAATGCTAGCGACGTATTTGGCTAACTCATAGGTGGGGGACCCTATGGTGTTTACTATGGGTCTTAAGAGGACATCTTTTTTTATGAATTTTGGGGGCTCCATGTTGGCATTATGGCCAAAGTGTTGTCCTTGATGGCAACCTATTCAGGTGATGGATCCTATACAGGACAGTAGCAGAGCTTGTGTACATCAGGACAGTAGCAGAGATTGATGATCAGCTATCAA
>APFE031517577.1:60134-116492 GCA_000404065.3 Pinus taeda
AAAAATGACTAAGCTCTCTTGTGGTCCCCTGTGGAAAGAAAAAAACAAGTGGGAGAATGTTGGGTTGTGTTATATTCTTTCCACGACTAGCCCATGTAGTTAACTGGGGGGTTAGAAGGGGGCGGAGCCCCCCCATCATTGCGCCGATTGTGTAGCAGGGGGGGTCACATGGGGTTTGAGGCATACCCGTAACCCCACTTACCTTATGTTAGGTTGGGCTGACCCACCTATGGTTTTTGTGCATGATTTTCGCACATGGTTTTTGGACGCATTGGTTTTCGGTCCATGGTTTTGGACGCGATGGTTTTTGGTCCATGGTATTGGATGCTTCGACATGTATAAATATGTCTTGTAACATTGAAAGGAATATAATGAAAAGTCAAGTTGGTAGTCCCAGTTTTGGGATCCAAGGGAAAATCTCTGTGTATATGTGTTTTATGTGTTATTCTCTCACATTGTTTATTTTCTATGTTTTAGAATTTGGATGCTGGTAATTTCTGTATGGGGTTAAAACCTACATCCCCAACAATCAACAAGATGGATAAGAGAACCCACACGTAGTGGAAGGTCTTACCCTAATCCTGTGCTTCCTTGTAGTTCGTAAAAAAATCATCACAGTGAAATTGTGCCCAGTTGAATTGGACCCCTTCCACACATTGCTCTGTCAATGCAATTACAGATGTCGATACTTCGTTTGCACGAAATTTCCTCATGAGCTTGCTTACCAGCAACTGGGTGGCAATGTGCACCCCTCGATCTTTGATACTTGCTATTACGTACCCTCACTTATTTTTCTCTAGCTTATATTTGGCCTTCATGGCTTCCACGAGGCCCAAATCATTACTCGTTCTGGCTATATCTGCAGGATTGCTTCCTTTAATCGGAAGTCACGAAATTTGGTGAATTAAGTCAGCCGTGATGGGAATCAATTCTTCCAACCAAAGATACCCATCATGTACTAGACACAGTAGCTACTAGATGACAAAGATAGTGATAGGTGTGCGGTGGTAGTGGGGTATCCACCGCAAATGTAGTAACCCTGCCTTCTCCACACCTCGCAACCATTTCCGCTGTCGTAGTTTTTTCGCAGTCAACTATGGGAACTTCTCACTATCTATAATGTCATAGTATTCAAATTTTATATTTGGTACCCGTCCCAACGACGAACTGTCAAATCTGATATCATTCAGAAGAAGCGGGGTCTGGAGCGCACTCTTCGTGGTCTCTAGTTCCTTTGGTATCTTGGTTGTCCCTTTCCATGGGGGAATGTAGGATGGGAACTCTATCGTTGAAGGTGCTTTGGAGACATTTTCCACCTCATCGTCCTATGCCTCAATTTGAGCTATCAGGTCTTGCAGATCATCCTCCTCCTCTTCTGTTTCACTAGCGACAACTTTGCCTTTTTTGACTAGCAAGATTTTACTAACTCTTGGGTGCTGTGGTGATACCCGGATGGGCCCCATCAACTATTTATTTTTCTACGGTCGCGGTGTGTTTGGGAACTTCCGTACCTCTAGTGCGCCTGTCGTCTCTCCGGACTCCTCTTGGGTCACCCGGGGTTCTTGGCTACCTCCCATAATTCGCACTCTAGTTCTCGACATTGTGTTTATACGGGATCCGGTCAGTCGTGCATTCACGGGTGGCAAGGTAGCTTGGGACTCACTGCTCTGTACTACCTCAATTCTTAAAAACACTAGAGCTGCTAGAAGGCTACCCCATGGTATTTTATAGTAACAATCAGATTTGGTCCGCCACCTATTCCTTTCTCCATTAAATTAGCCTTCTTGTCATGAATAGTGTCGTCAACGGTCACCTCCCAGGCTATCTGCACAGCAGAGCATCCCCTTAAGTGCGACTGCGAGCCTTGTGAAAGATGGGCTCTATGCAGAACCCCCTTTCCGCGTAGACTTCCTGCAGCCTTGTTTATAGTCCCGCTGTTATATACTTAGGGGGGGTAATATTGGGTACAAACGGAGGTACCCAAGGTAATAATGTAATAATGGGAGGGGCCATAGTAATAAATAAGGTGGTTAACCCATATCATGTAAGGGACCACAAGTAGTTAGTAATAATGTAATGGGCCCATGGTATTAGTCGAGGGTATGAGGGAACCATGGTAATGATCCATGGTATTGTATGTATGAGGCCTATATAGAGGCTAGAGACTCCAGGTCAAGGGAGTGTGTCAAGGATTATTGTATGAACAGGAATATGGCTTGTGGAGTGTTCTCCTTCCTTAAGGAGTGAATGTATGGTGTTACCCTACCTTAAGGGTTTGACCAATAAAGAATCATTTCATATTCTTTTTGGGTTTATTTGCATTGTCTTATATTTTCATATCAAATCTATAATATTTCTGGGTTATATCTATAACAAGTGGTATCAAAGCTATAACAAATTCTCTGTGCACGATTTGTTTGAGTAAGGTGGTGAATTAAACACGGAATTAGAATGCAAAAAGAGAGTGAAACTATGCTTGCACATTGAAAAAAGTGAAAAGTCTGCCTGCATATTTTCTCTGAGTTCTACACAGTTCTCTATTTTGTTTTTCTCTTTGCATTCAAAGTCTGTCTTCTTCTTTCTCACATTCTTCTGAAAAGAGAGATGCAACCATAGGAACTAAGCCTGTGTGAAAAAATGAATTTGCAAGACTGTCCACTCTCTGAAAGAAAAAACTGTGTTATTTGTTCTCTGTTCTGTCAAAAAAAGGTTTCTTTTCAAAAACTGAGAAGCAAATTTAGGTTGGAAAAGTTTGAAGAGAGGAAAAATTGCAAATTGTTGTTGTGAAAAAACACGAAAAATTCCAGGAGCAGTAACAAGTTTTACAGGAGGGGCAGTGAGCTGTCTTTTTTAGAAGAAAACACAGGTTTTTGCAAAATTTATGGCTTTAGGAGGTAGGTTCCATGCATACCCACCTTGATTATCAATATGTGGAAGGAATGATATCATTTTAAGGAAAGATTAAACCTGAGAAAGAAGAGTAATTGCATTCAAAATTTCCGCCTGTTTAAAAAAAAAAAAAAAAAAAAAAAAACAAACAAACAAACAGTTTTATTTGTTGCATATTTATACAAAAGAAGTGATGCAATTTTAGGGAAGAATTAAGCCTGAAGAAGGGAGAAAATGCATTAAAAAAAAGGGTTGCTTATTTCTTAGAAAAAACACAATTTTCCCTTGTTTTCCTATTTTCTTCAAAATTCTTGTCTCCATCCCTACATTTGGTGTTCAGAATGGGTATAAGCACAATGACAAAAGGATTCATAGACTCCAGCTTTAAGTTTAAGGTAGGGATTCCAGATCAGCTGGCTCACCTTGGGTTAATTAAAATTTTAGTGGAAGAATCCCTCCATACATTCACACTCCCTATAACATGGGAAGTTTTAAAAAACATAACAGCAGAAGGTGACATAAAAGCCCTCACCTATGATATTAGTCCTTCTGATAGTGAGGAAGAAGAGCAGAAAGGGGGAGAAGATGAAGCAACTGATGACTCAGCAAGAATAGAAGAGGAGAAGGATGAAGAAACAGAAGGAGGAGAAAAAGAGGAATCAAAGGCAAAACAATGAAAAGGGTCCCCTGAGACTCTGGAAAGCGAGGCAGCAGCTAGTCTCACTGCCCTGAGCACACCAATTAAGCCAAAAGAAAGAGAAAAAGGCAAGCCTCCACGTATTTCAAGGCCAGGAAAAGCATAAAAATTCAAACAAGCAGAATAGGAGGAGCAGTGGAAGGACATGGACAAGATGGCAGAATGTTATGGCACGCATGAGATGACCACTTCAGAAGCTTGGGATGATAGGGAGGCCACCAGGGCCATCAAGAATGAAGAGATAGATTAGTTGCTCAGAGGACGAGCAACACCTTCAGTAGGGGGTGATGATGAGCCCCAAAAATGGGTAATTATATGGGCTCATTCAGCCTCCTAATTCGACTTAATCCACCATTCTCATTAGTTTATTGCATTTTTCTATTATATTTATGCTAATAGAGTGAATTGGGTTAGTCATTATGCCAAAACGTCTAATGTGTGCTTTATGCAGATGTTTGGTCAATTTTGAGACAAAATCAAAGGTTTAATGAGCACTTGGCAGCCAAATTTGTGGAAGAACAAGGGAGAGGGTTTGTAGGAGGGTGTCGCCTTCAGTTATGAGCCCTTACCTCGAATTCTCCATCAAAAACTCAGAGCACAAAGCCAAGGGGTAGCCAAGCAAGTCAAGTAGGACTGTTGTTATCTTCAGTTCCAGGAAGCCGAGTTCCTTGATTTTAGGAGGACTGTTGGAGGTCCCCATTTGTATAAATAAGAAGGCTTAGGGCCTTAGTTTTTTTTAGTCAGATTTTAGTTAGATTTTAGTTAGTAGGTTAGTCATTTTGTTAGTCTATTTTTGCACTTTGGTGTAGCCCTGTATCAACACATTTTCAAGTTCTTCTTGTAGACAGTTTTTGGGATGTAACTATTATTTTTTATCAATAAAGATGAATCGAGCTTTGCACCAGCTCTGATATTTCTTAGGAGGCCGTAGCTCTTGGGATTGGGCCCAACCCAAGTGCCAGTACCTCCTTTGTGTACTTTTATGTGTCTTTGCTGCATTCATAGAATAATTTCTATTATTTAGGTTAAAATATTGCTTTGTTACTTAGGATGTTTTTGATGTAAGATAGTTTTTCATGTTTCAACTTGATTTGATAGTTTGGTAATAGAAAGTATCCACAAAAAGGCTATCACGCTATCCTTGATCTCATTTCTCCCTCCTTGGGACCATGAACTGAGACCAAGGCATACTTGCTGCCACAAAAACATTGTTTTTGCCTTCCAATGCAATTGCTAATGTTAGACTTTAAGTTGGAAAAGTTGATATCAGTTGGATTTTCATGTTTAGATCTGTTCTTACTTAGTTTCCATAGCTCTCTTGCATGATTTTCTGTCTATAAACTTATGTTCATCATATTTCTAGTTTTTAAGGGCAGATTAGGTCAAAATAGATAAATCTTTGTTTCTTTCAGTCTTTGTTCGATTAGTTTTGGAAAATAGTGTGCAGAGAACATGTAATACATTCCTACTTACCCTTCCTCCATCATACAACTTGCTCCAACCCCTAATCCAAGATTCCTTCCCTTCATTTGCCACTCTTTTCCAATTTACCCTAATTTCTACATTCTCGTGCAACATTTCTCCCTCCATCCTTGAACAAATCCAACCACCTTCCTCACTCCTTAGCTTCATTTACCAGGTCCTAGACCCTTTAACATCCTTATCCATCCTCCATTTCCACTTTCCCACCATTTTTCCACCATCAACTCTCTAAAATCCTCTTTCGGCTCTTCCTGTAGAACATC
The DNA here is from genome assembly GCA_000404065.3 of Pinus taeda. NCBI lineage: Eukaryota > Viridiplantae > Streptophyta > Pinopsida > Pinales > Pinaceae > Pinus > Pinus taeda. Next base: position 65,466 of record APFE031517577.1, read on the forward strand.
TTGTAGAACCCCTGCAGAATTCCTGTAGAAGTTCACGTGAGTAGTTTTTCGAGATATGATCATTATGAAACTCTTTGGAAGGGTTCTAGGGACCCCTTAGACCCTCTTCTCACCTTACCAACCTCTTGCAAGCACCCCCTCCATTTCCTTTCGCCAATCAACCTCTGCACAATAAAAAATAGTTAAAGCACATGCATAATAATTCTACAAGATTACTCAAAAATACAAAAAGATGCTTTTTCCAGATTTTCCTTCAGTAGTAGCTTAGTCACATACGTTTTACCTTTCCAAGAGTCAATGGCATCCATTTTATCAACTTTTCATCTCTTTCCTTGCACCAGTAGGGTTAGTCAGTAAAACTAGGGTTTGTTAGGGTTTACATTTCCTTTCAGCTTTCAGCTTCTTTCTGCAAGTAAATTAACCTCGCTTGAGTTAGCTTTCATCCATCATAGTTAAAATCTTCTTCTAAGATCTCATAGAAGTTTTCTTAAGCTCCTAGCGAACTTGTGCAAGTTGATCAAGTGATAGCCTACGACAAGAGATAGTACTTGTGCATACAACACTGTCGCTTCCAAGTTTGTTACAAACTACCGGGTTGATAGAAGTAAAGAAGGGAGTCCCAGGAGTTGCAGCATCATTGCTACAATACTGGAGCCCACCAATATGCCCCCCTTGTAATGTCTGCTCCTCAAGGTGCCTTACCAGCAGATTATCAAAGTAAAATTACCTCATTTAATGGCACTGGAACATACACAGCACAACAACACACTAAGAAAATGACAGATTATTTTGAATTGCATGAGATTGAAATAGGAGACATCCAAATGAAAATCTTTGTCCAAATTCTAGCTGGAGAAGTGAGAACATGGTTTAGATATTTTCCCCCTCAAAGCATAGATAGTTTAGAAGTCCTTTACCACGAATTCCTTAATAGGTGGGAGAAGAAGAAAAACCCCCTTCAAATTCTATCTGAATATGAAAACCTTAAAATGGGATCAAACAAAACTTTTCAAGACTAATGTACTGGGTTTAATAATGTATATAATGCAATCCCTCTTGACCTTAGGCCTCCAACTATTTTAGCCCTGATTAAGTTTCCAAACGGATTTGACACAGATATGGCTTTTCCACTTAGACAAAGGAATCCCCCCACACTTGAAGATATGAAAAGTGTAGCTGTTAGCGCAGAAGCTAATCTGTTGTCCAAAAGGGATAGATTTAGAAATGAGAGAAGAACACCTTTGAAAGATGAATCTTCACCCTTTGATCAGAAAATGGATGCTTTAGCTAAAGGAATGGAAATGTTGATGGATAGAATAGAATTCATTGAAAGGAAACCTCACTGGAATAACCAACAGGCCAATCAAATAAGAAATGCAAACTTTAGGAAAAAAATAGAACCAAAACACTGGTAAAATGGGGCCTGATCAGAACATTAGACCACCTTTCCAGGAAAATTATGCTGAGACTTCCCACCAAGAAGACCCTGAGATAAATACCTAAATCAACCTTATGTGCTTAGATAATGAAGAAACTATTTTTCTAACTCAGGATGATCAAGAATTATACATGCTTAAACAGTTACAGAATCAAACAGGATAATCTTTAAACTATAAGCAAGGGTATGACTCTGCTATTTTTGAAGTTCTTAAATAGTACAACTTAAGAAGCAAGAAGAACACTGATGTTCCTGATCAGAATAAAAAAGAAATACCTAACCAGTATAGGAAAGTAAGAGCTACAAATCAGAATCGTCAAGTCACGAAAACCTTACAAATCCTTTCTAGACCACATCAAAATCCTCCAAGTCCCACCATTGATGATGTAACAGATAACCAGCCTTCTAATGAGCATCCTTCCACTTCAATCCCCCTCAAAGGAACAATGGAACAACCTCCAGAAATCGTACTAGAAAATCTAGATAAAACAGTCTAACAATGAAAAAGAAAAACATACTACTCAGAACTTTGGCTCTAAAATTCCAAATATTCAAACAGATAAATCCCCTTTGCCTTTAAATTTGGGAGCAGAGGTGATCAAACTCAAAATTTCAGTGCCTTTGACAGAATTAGTTAAACATGAAACTTGCAGATCTCAAATTAGTAAATCTTTAAACTTTCATGAAAATGAAGACTCTGTGAATCTATTTGATGACCAACCTGAGTTAATTTTCTGACCAGATGTTAATGGAAATCCATTTGAAGGAGGGATACCATCCTTCTACATCATCCTTAACATCCAAGATAAAATCCTACATAATTCCATGCTTGACTCTGGGGCCTCACATAATCTTATGCCTAAGTCTGTAATGGAAAAACTTAACTTGGATATCACCAGGCCATCTAAGGATCTATTCTCCTTTGATTCAAGCCAAGTTAAATTCTCAGGTCTCATAAAATATTTGTGTGTCTCCCTAGTTCAGTACCCTGCCAAGACCATACTTATGGACATAGTTGTTGTTGACATACCATCCAAGTATGATATGTTGTTGTCTAGATCTTGGGGTGTCAAACTCTAGGGATCTTTGCAACTGGACATGTCCTATGCTACCATACCAGTTTTTGGACATCCCAAGAAACTGTATAGAGAGACTTTAATGAAGTATGTATTGAATACTCAGGAATGACCTCAGAACTTTCCTATATATTCAGTACATTCTGACATTGATTCTTTCATAATTTACAATGCTGAAACTAGTCACGAAGAAACTTCAAATAGAATAACAACAGAACCAAAAGAAATTGCAGTATTAAAAGAAAATCAAAATGTCCAAATCCATGAAATTTCAGATAAAAAAGATGACCTAGATACCTCAGTCAAAAAGGATTCCACTACCCCAGATGAAAATTATGAGCATGAAATCTTATGGCATCTTGACATTGATGGGTCAATCAACAAACTAGGTGCAGGAGCAGGTGTTTGGATTTATAACTTATAAAATGATCATTTAGAGTGTCATCCTTATAGGTTGAACTTTAAATGCACAAACAATATGGCCAAAAATGAAGCACTTCTGTTAGGTCTGAAACTGGTCAAAAGGTTAGGAGCCATTAGAGTCTCTATCATGGGAGATTATGAGTTAGTGATTAAACAAATTAATGTTGTTTATATGACTAGGGATCCTAGATTCTAATTCTATAGAGGGACAGTCATAGAGATACTAAATACCTTTGTAGAAACAAAACTTGTTGTTATTCCAAGAAAACACAACATGCAAGCTCACAGCTTAGCCATGTTTTCTAATGCTTGTAAGCTACCCTTTCAACCCAACCATCAGTGCACTGCTAAGGTTAGGCATAGACCTTCCATTCCTGACAATTTAAAGAACTGGAAAGTATTTGAGAATGATTAGTGAATTAAATTTTTTTTAACTTTAGATAATGAATTTGTAAATACCAACATAGACACAGACATAGCAGTAGATTTGGATTGCTCTGATGAAGTAGAAATTAACAAACTAGAAGATGATAGATAGATAGATTTCACCCTACAAAGTTTACAAAAACCGACATTAAAAACCTAAAACAAATGGAAATTGATGAAGCCATTGATGAAGAAACTGAAGTCATAAACCTTAAAGACAATTTTTTACCCAAAGGATTAACTCCTTTGGAGGACTTATTTGACTCAAATGATATTCCTAAAAAGCCTAAAATGGAACCCTTGAAATCAAACATTGAGGAATGTAATATAGGATCTGAAGAAAATCACAAACTAATAAAACTGTCGAAATCATTACCTCCCAATGAAAAACTGAAATATATGGAACTGTTGAAAGAATTCCAGGATGTTTTTGCCTGGAGTTGTGAGGACATGAAATCCTATGATACTAGCATAATACAACACACTATTCCATTATAAGAAGATCAAAAGCCCTTTAGAAAGAAGCTTAGAAGAAGCAACCCTGTTCTACTACCTTCTATTGAAAAAGAGATCAAAAGGATGTATGAAGCTGGGATTATTGCACCTATTAGGTTCTCAGACTGGGTTTCCAATTTGGTACCCACTAGAAATAAAACTGGTGAAATTAGGTTGTGTGTTGACTTTAGAAATTTGAATAAAGTTTCACTTAAGGATAACTATCCTCTTCCGAAAATGGATCACATACTACAGAGGGTGGTAGGTTCCTCCAGAATCTCACTTCTAGATGGGTTCTCTAGTTATAACCAAATCCTAGTCCACCCAGATGATCAGGAAAAGACTGCATTCACAACTCCATGGGGCACTTTCATGTATGTGAAAATGCCATTTGGCTTGAAAAACATAGGGGCCACCTTTCAAAGAGCAATGGACATCACCTTTTCCAAGGAAATCCATGATTTCCTGGTAATATACCTTGATGATCTCACAGTATTTTCTAAATCAGATCAGCAACACCTGGATCATCTTAGACAAGTCTTTTCTAAATGCAGGAAATATGGAATTTCTATGAATCCTAACAAATCTTTGTTTGGGTTGGAAGAAGGGAAATTACTAGGTCACATTATCTCCAAAGATGGTATCAAGATTGACCCAACAAGAATTGAAGCTATTTTGCAGATACCACATCCTAGGAATATCAAAGAACTTCAAGCATTTTTAGGTAAAATAAACTTTTTGAGGAGATTTATTTCTAATTTAACTAAGTTAATTAGATTATTAAACAACATGCTAAAGAAATATTCAACTATTAAATGGACTCTAGAGGCTAATAAGTCATTCGAAGATATAAAGTTGGCCTTAACACAAACACCAGTCCTCATCAGTCCAATGTTTGATAGGGAATTCATCATATTTTCTTTTGCATCAGAGCACGCCATTGCTGCAATCCTCTTACAGAAAAATGATCAGGGTTTTGAACAGCCAATAGCCTTCTTCAGTAAAGCCCTGAGAGATGCGCCTTTAAAGTATAACATAATGGAGAAACAAGCTTTTGCTCTCGTTAAAGCTATTAAATATTTCAGACTTTATATCTTGTACTCTCATATAGTAGCTTACGTTCCCAATGCTGTAGTCAAGGACATTCTAACACAGGATGGACCTAATGGAAAAAGGGGAAAGTGGATAGCTACAATATTAGAGTATGATTTAGAAATAAAACCTACAAAATTGATCAAAGGCCAAGGTTTGGCTAAGCTCATGGCTGAATCAAACTATCAAGCCCTAGACATAAACTTTATTGCAGAACTGGATAACAAAGAGGAGATGGCGACTCCACAGATCAACCAAGCCTTTACAGATTCACCATGGTATGGTGACATAATATACGTTCTACAAAACCTTCAAGCTCCTCCTAAGCTATCTAGGACTAAAAGTAGGTTCTTAAAGATGAAATCTTTGAAGTTTTGAATAATGATAATGCTTTATTTTGGAAAAATCATGAAGGCATCTTTCTAAATTGTTTGTTAGAGGAATCTGATAAAATTTTACAAGAGTTTCATGCAGGTGACTATGGGGGACATCTCTATTGGAAAACAATAACTGATAAGATCTTAAGGGTTGGTTTTTACTGGCTCACTCTATTTGCTGATGTAAAAGAGTTTGTAACCTCATGCCACAAATGCTAATTTTTTGAAGGGAAAAGAAAACTACTACCATTACCTTTGAAACCTATATCAACTGAAACACCATTTCAACAGTGGGGTCTTGACTTCATTGGTGAAATTCATCCCCCTTCCTCTGCCCAGCATAGATGGATCTTAACTGCCACATATTATTTTACAAAGTGGATAGAAGCCATACCCTCAAGACAGGGCATTGATACAGTCATAATAGGTTTTCTTGAGGCCAACATTCTGTCTAGATTCGGCTGTCCCACCAAAATCATCACAGACAATGCTGCAGCCTTTAAATAAAAAAGGATGATTGATTTTTTCAATAAGTACCACATAACCCTCAGTCATTCCAAAACCTACTATCCGTAGGGAAATGGACTTGTAGAATCCTCCAAGAAGCGCTTAATGAATATTATCAAAAAATTATTGGAAGACAATAAGAAGACCTGGAATAAAAAACTAGTGAATGCTTTGTGGGCAGACATACTGACCACAAAGAAATCTATTGGCACCAGTCCCTATTAGTTAGTCTATGGAATGGAGGTTGTCTTTCCATATTCTTTAGGAAATCTAGTGATGAAATTACTCCAAGAAGCACAGGTTGAGCCCAATGATATTCAAAGAAGGATCAACCAGACTATTCATTTGCAGCAAACCAGGGAACAAGTCTACATCAGGTCTCAAGTTGTGCAGGAGAAAATCAAGAAAGCATTTGACAAAAGAACCAAGGCAGAATATTTCTATCTGGGAGATAAAGTTTTGAAATGGGACTCAAGAAGGGAAGATAAAGCAAAACATGGGAAGTTTGACTTTCTATGGAAAGGTCCTTACAATATTTATGCTTTCAGAGGAAATAATGCCTATTTCCTTAAAGAATTAGATGGTGCAGAAGTAGAAGGAGGACCAGTCAATAGTCGAATGCTTAAGCACTATGTAGATCCTAGTCACTGATTTTACCAATCACTTGTACATAGTCTATCCTTCACAAAGTTTAGTTTGGATTGGATCATAAATTTTGGGGTTGAAGCTCGAAGAGAAGGCCCTAAGCTTCAAAAGTTTTACTGTTAGTAAATATCAATAAAGCAGCAAGGTAAAGGAAAGTTGCAGAGTAAAATCACAGAAATTCAGAAGGCCATTGATCTGCTAGTTCTTGACATTTCACCAGGAAATGCCATCCCCAAGTGGAGCCACTGTTATGTTCCTATACCAATAGGTGTCATAATTTTTGAATGACTGAGTTACAATATGTAATATGTAAATACCTTTGCTTTCTACATATGTTTTCCATATTTGTAAAAAAATCAAAAAATAAAAAATAAAAAATGTAAATAGGGTATGTCCTAAAAGAAAAATCAAAGGACAAAAAGAATGAAAAAGGGTAGAAAAAGATGAAAAATGAACCCCAAGGAAAAGAAAAAGACCATGAAAGTGTGCAAGTCCAAATGCCACTGCTATTTTACTTTTTTGTACAATAATGATTGTGTTCAAATTGTTGTTTATGCCACAATCCATGGTAACCAAATAGTTTAATCTTGGTTATTCCATGCTTTAAATTTCATTATTAAGGATAGAGAATAAAAGCTGACCAAACTGTTTAATCTTGGCAGATAAGTAGAAAGGTAAAGTAAATAAAAGGAGCTCAACAATTTAATCTGAGCCCTTGGATGTAATAAGGATAGATTTAGATAGGTTTCTATTGTAAAATAAAGGAAAAGTTTTGATAAGGGTTTGCCAGCTTAAGTGCACCCTAATAAAGAGTAGAAAAAATGGTAGGATAAGTAGGTGGGTAAGTAGTTGGTTGGTTGCAGAATTATTGTGATTGATTGGATAAAGTCATATCATTTACTTTCATCATCAAGTAGCTAAGAGTGTGGATGACAATTGAGCATGTACCAAAGTACACAAAGTCAAATTGATTAACCTCCCTCATTCACTGCATTTTCCACTTAACTAATTCCCAATAAAAGACTTAAAGTACATAAAACCTTAAGTTAAAGGGGCTCAGAGCATTTCTCCGACTTCGGGAGGGACCAAACCCTTGGCCCAATAACTTATAGGTCCTAAGTACTAATATTCCCCGCATAAGCATTCACCCCCTTCAATTCATTCATTTTCCCCTAAAAAATCCCTTTTTCTAAGGTGTGAAATCATTATTTACCTAGGGAAAGTAATTAACCCTACATAAAACCCCTTTTTCCCACAAAAACCGACAAAAACACATTTAGCCTAAGTAATGATGTGTAGATGTGGATATTAAAATAAATATCAATACATTATACTTAGCTCATTTACTTTCCGCTTTTTCCTCATATTAACATTAATCTTTATTGTATTTATTTAACTCCCAAAAAGAAAACCCTCTTTCCCGTATGTTTTATTTAAATCCCATATAATAATATCCCGCCCTGATGGTTTGAAATATAAACCTTATTAACTAAATTAGTTAAATGGATTAATTAGTCGATTTGCGACTAATTAAGAGCCTTAACCCTCCGCCAAACAAAACGCGGTTAATTAATCAAATTTTGATTAATTAATAACTCATTCCTCCAATCGTATCACCCCCAACGTCATTAAGCCGCCCTAACCCGTAGTTAAAAAATCCATCGGGCCCCTCCATTAACTCCCCTATCAAATCACACCTCTGATCACCGTACAATTTGACCCCTTCATATCCAACGGCTGACGCTCATATCGGGCAGTCTCTGAAGGCCGACCTTTACCCGCACAATGTGAGCGGTTTCACTATTCACCTCGACGCTACATGACGCCCGATGAATGGCATTGGGTGGCCTCCCCCTAAAACCATTTTTCCCAAAAAGCAGTGCGATGGATCCCACTTATCGCCTCCGCTTACCACCTTCGTCTTATAGCTCCAAATCTCACTCTTGAGGTTTGTGATGCTGCACTCATGGCCTAGGGCAACCCCTCCTTCCAGAACTAGTCCAAAACTTAAAAAACAATGTTTTACTCCCTATACGCAACATTGCGCTAAGCTAAACGTGTGTGTACACGGGTCTGTGTATACCCAACCCGCGTATATGTATCAAAACACTTAAAAAAAATTAAATCTACTTAATTTCAGGCGGAGATCATGGATTTCACCTGTTGATTACCTATTAGTGCCCGTGGGCCAACTGTTCCCAACCAATTCACAACTAAAAAACTACTTTGGAAGAAGTATAAAAAGGCTTCAATGGGAAGGCCTAAGGAGAAGAGAGACAAAGATTACTCTGTTGAGATTTCCCTAACCAACTCTGAAGATCCTAGTGCCTCCTGCACTTCCCCCATTTGCAGGAAACCCTTGTTTCCTTGTGTGATGATGTCTTTCTACTACTTGTGATATCATGGAGTAAGTCATGGAAGGAGTTTGTTGAAGGCTTGATATTGGACGAATTCGGAGGACGATTCCTCTTGAAGCCTGCGAAAGGACGACTAAGGTGAAATTATTCCTTTCTATACTTTAGTTATCTATAATAAAAGAAACATTTGTCTTTGTTCCTGATATAAATCTTCTTCATGTTTATGATATCAATGTTACGATTCATATATGAATGGTTGTTTTAATTGCATAACTAACTACCTTTCAATATACTATGAAGATGATTTCTTTATGATGTTTAGTCCATATACTGTTGTACTTTCTTGAATTGATCGTTTTGCAGGTTGAAGGAGAAAAAGGAACTCCAAGAGGGTTTGGACCCTGACTGGAGCTTCTCAAAAGAAGGACCCCTAGGTGCACCTCATTTTGTTCAATTTGTTTATATTAGAATTATGGTTGTATGGAATGTGTGTTTCTCTGCATAGATAACCTCTGATTTGCTAGGTTATTAACCCAAGACCCTAGGGGAATTTATCCCTTAACAAAATTGGCGACTCTACTAGGGACAACAATATTGTTGTTCCTAGTTTGGGTTTATTCAAGCCAATCAGGGCTCAAATGTTTGTTTGCTTGTTGTTACTGTGTAGTCTGTTCCTGTAGGAACTTGAATTGTAAGTTTGATCAGTTTCTTCACACTGTTTTTTGTATATTCTTGAAATATTTTATATATGCCGTTTTTCTAGTTTACAGAAGCATATATACGCATGTTTCCTTAAGTAAACCTACATATACGCATGTTTCCTTAGGCTGAGTTGCGTATACACACAACTGTGCACTAACACAGTCGCGCATATCTTAAACTTTTCAAGATTTTTCAAATCTTTTTGTTTCTGAAGGTCTGTCTGCTGGTCTGCTTCAATCCTGAACAGTTACTTTTCTGTGTCAGTCTTTAGTTTTACAACAAGTATCTGATTTCAAATTCTCTCTGATTGTGGAAAGTGTTGGTCTTATTTGTTTTTCTTGCAAACTTCATCATTTTTGCTTAAGCACACAAGATTTCTTGCTAGTAATCTTGGCTGCTCTGTCCCTTCAGGGCAGAAAGGTTGATTTCAATCTTTGTGTCAAGTTTTGTTTTGGTGACTTTTTTGGTTTTCATGTCAAAACTTTATCTTTATGACCATCTGCTTTTCTTGCTTTCCGAAAGTTGTTGGTTCACACTTTCTTGAAAGTTGTCTTTTCAATCTTTCGGTCTTTATTGCCAAGCTCTTGTTGCTGCTTTTTGATTGTTAAGAGAATTTTGAAAAACATTTTTGTTGAGTTCTCACTTGTTTTGTGTTGCAAACTCGCAAAGTGTTTTTTTGCCTATTCTTCGATCATAAAGTTTCAGTCTTGTCTAGAACACTTTTGAAAAGTCATTTTTGTTTTGCTTTTGAAGAAAACTTCTTAAAAGCTTGGTTTTGCTTTCTTGAACTTTGTTTTGATTTAGTTTCCTTTTTTCAAGTGAAAGTACATTTTTGTTTGTCTTGAAACTTGCTTTTAGTGTTTGGACGGAATGAGCATTAACAACTTATATTCTATCTAAATATTTTAAGTGGCAAATTAAAATTGATAAACAAGTTACTTTCATTTCTTGATTTAAGAGTAGCTTTGAGTTTTGCATACGCATGTATTTATTGCATTAGGGTAAATTTGTGCATCTTTTTAGGCATCCATAGTTTTGTTAACTTCTGTGAGTGTGAAGCTTGAGTAAAAGAAAAGAAAAGAATAAATTTTTTGCTTTCTTTGAAGTTCCTCTGAACCTAGTAGAAATTTCTTTCATTGAAAAACAAAAACAAGTGCATTTGCATATAGTTTGGTTTTTATTAATTTCTTTTGCGTCAAAACACCACTGGTTTCATTTCCACTTACCCCTTGACTTAAAGAATAGCCCATTTAAAAACAAGCGCTAACTAAAATATACTAGAACTTTTTATAATTGTCAAGTTAGACACACCAACAAGTTTTAGGATATTTTAGGGCCTTGGATTAGGCGAGTGGAGAGATAACTCTCTAAGGCCATTTAAATTGTCAAACATAGGAGTCTGAAGAGTGAGTGAAAATCCAATAGCATTAGGGAGACCAAGAAAGCTCCGGATCTAGGAGTTAAGCACGAGGGTTTTTGAAGACAGGGAAGAGAGATATCCCCTCTCATACTTGTCGGATCTTACCTCAAGACTGTTCCACCTGGCTTCTGACACGAGTTGGTAACCTTAGTGGCTTCTCCTAGGGATCTACATAGGTGGCTACGGAGGGGAATCCCATGGCACCTGAGATCGAAATTGCATCACTCTCAACGGTACTACTGGAGGGCACCCTTGTGAAGCTTGGGGGCTTGCACCGGCGCAGGCTGTTGTTAGGAGGTTAGTGTAACTTCCTCTGTTACCTTCACTGATAGTATTGGGCCGTCATTATCCCAGACTATCTTCGAAAGGCCCCTTACTTCACTTTCTTTTATTTTGGTGTTCAGTCCTCATCACCTGGAGCAGAAATACTCGAAATTTGTTTGACTGGTTGATATCTTTTAGGGAATTTTTAGTGTGTGCTCTATGCTCCTAGTTGGCCTAGCTTTCAAATTTTTGAGTCTTTAGTTAGATCCTAATAAAAAATTCAAAGTGGCTAACTGATCACCTAAACGGTCTCGAAGACTTCGTGGTCTTTCACCACCAAGTTTAGAGCCTTCTCCTAGAAGGCACAAAGGTAATACTGCCGGTGGGTTTCATCCTGTGGCAGCTGACGCATCGGGGATTGATCCTCCTCTCGGGGGCATTAGTGTTCAAGATAGGCCTGGTACTTCCACAGAACAAGAGAGGAACACTCCAGTTCTTTCTCGAGTTCTCTTTCAAACAGAGAATAACATAGAGCTAGAAGAACTCTCATAGTCATTAGCGGCTCCGAATTCTCCCCTACCTTCTAGCTATCCAGAAGTATTATGATACGTTGGGACTCTGACGCATAGACCGTCAAGTCTAGGTCACATTATGCACTTACCATCGATGACCACTACTGGAAGCATGGCTTCTACTACAAGTGCTACAACTATGCAGACTCCAACATCAATACAAAGGGGAGGAACTATTTCCATCCCCTCTATTTCCTTATTTGGGTCTTTTGCTAGCACATCCTTAGTTGGGTCTACCTACATTCCTTCTACGAGTGGAAATTCCCAAGCCAATGATTTTAGTTCGGATTTTTTCCGTTTGGCACCCATTCACAAGGTATTTCGTCAGTTCCACTTAGTGCCTCCACATCCATGATGGGTGGATCAACTTCATTTCAGGGTTTTCTTTTGGAAGTGGTCATATACCACATTCCAACCCGATAGTAGGATCTATGCCTTTTTCTTCTACAGGAAAAAGCAGCAGTCCTTTTCAAGGTTGGACTAACCTTGTGGTTAGTGGCATGGGAACTGGGAATCCATTTTTCGGCCAACAAGGGAACGGGCCATACTCCACAATTAGTTCATTTCGAAGTATTCCTCCCTTAGCTTCTGCTTGGAATCCTTATCAGGGGTTATCGACTCCTTATAATCCTTTAGGAGGAAGCTTCGCCGGTTATGGAGGCTTTTCAGCCGGAGTTGGTCAAACTCCGAGTTTTGTTGGATCACAAGGCTTGCCTTTTGGTTCAGTTGGTTCTGCTGGTTACTTTGGGTAGCCTGGTGCCTTCCAAAATCCAGGCCAATCTTTTCAAAACTTTAGGAGCTCCACCTAGTCTGGGTGGAATCCCCAAGGTCCTCCCAAGCTTCCTTTTCTGGCAACTTTGAACTTGCCAAATCTCATGAAATTAACAAATGATCCAATCAAATACAACTCAGCCTAGCCTCTGGTCCCAACCAAACTCCCTTCGGACATTCCAAAATTCGAAGGGAAGGGCGGTGAAGACCCAGGCGACCATGTAACCACATTCCATTTGTGGTGCTCAGCAAACTCCCTTATTGATGACTCGATTAGGTTAAGGCTTTTTCAACACACCTTGACTGGTAATGCAGCCAAGTGGTATATAGAGTTTCCAAGGGGCATCTTTACATCTTTCGCTGACTTAGCTAATATTTTCTTAAATCATTTTCAGTTGCTTGTCCGTTATGATGCCGGAACTGAACTTCTGGCCAATTTTTGTCAGGACACAACAACTCACATTTCTAATCATATTCAAGAATGGAGACAGAGAAATAGGCTCATTAAAGTCGAAATCCATCTGGAATACCATCTCGAATGGTTTTTGAAATCTTTACAACCTAAAATCTCTAAGGATGTCTCCATGTTCGGAGTCTATTCTGAGGAGCAAGCTATTTTTAGGGCCCAACAATTAGAATTGATTTACTCTCAATCTGGGATCCTACAAAAAATCTTGCCAGATGCTCCTAGGTCTAAGGTTGATGTAGCCAAGTCGAAACCAGGTCCCCATGCGGATGGTATCGTTGGATCAATAGACATAAATACGGTGAACTTGTTGAGCCAATTGCAGCAGTTGTCTTTGCAAACTGCTCCTAACAACCAGGTCACATCGTCTAACCCTTCGTCTTCCCAACCCTCTTCGATTAATGCCGTCCAATCCAACAACCCAAGAGGAAATCAAAATTCCAATGGGAAGAAGAAAGGAAGATGTAAGAAAAAGAGTCAAGATGGGAAGGCTGACACAAATAAATCTGGCAATAATGTTGGGGGTGGTAAAAATGAGTCTAGAAAGAAAGTCAAGTTTCCATGCAAGTTATGCAGTGGAGACCATTTAACTCATCTCTACCCAAAGATTCAGGACGCTCAGTGCTTGTTAAGGCAGCAAGGGACTTCTAGTTCTCAAGCTGTGTTAACGAACCCTTTTCCCCAAGGGCAGCAACTGCTTGCTTGCGCGAGTTCAAACTCTAGTACCTCCGCAGGGGGTAACCAGGAAGGGGAGAATCATGAAATGTTTTCATGATGGGTTCTAATGTCCATGTGGCTACTCGGTCACGTGATTATGGTGAAGACGAAACTTCCAACGATAAAGTTGCTCCCAGAAATACCGACCTTCATATTGAGCGACCCCCTGTCGAGACTATACCACAGATACTGAAAGATTCCGCTAAACGCGCGACTATTAATCCTAATGCTAGGGCCTCCCAGAATTACTCCATTATTGAGTATTTGGCTCAGAGTCCATGTGCCATGTTCACGTTAGAGGTTCTACAGTCGTGTCTAACTCAATGAAGTGTTTTACTATCGGCAATTGGGGCAGTTGATCCAACCAACTCTTTAGTGCTCACTTTCGACATGTTAAATGTCAAAAAGTGACTCCCTCATCATATGGATCTTCAAATAAAGTCTACATACCGGAAAATTAACATTTTTTGTACTGTTATTGATGAAGGATCTTCCACGTGCGTCATGTCGATGTCTTGCTAGAAGGCCATTGGATCTCCTTCGGCTAATCCTTCACCTACCCTCCTGACTACATTTGATGGGCATTCTCATAAGCTGCACGGGATTATCCCAGCCTTTCCCATATGTGTTGGGGGGAAGGTTGTCAATATCGAAGTAGAAGTCATTGATGCTAACCTAGACTATAATCTCATCTTATGAAGGAACTGGGTATACGAAATGGACGACGTTGTTTCGACTCTGTTCCGTGTCATCTGCTTTTCTCATGAAGGGAAAATCGTTAAGGTTGATCAATTGGATTATTGTCCAGTCGGTCCTCAAGCAACTTCTGACTCTATTATTTCTTTAGTGGATAACCCTCGTCCGCCTACTGAGAATCTAGGAGTTGGGACGTGTTCTTCATTGATGGGTACTTTTGATTTTCCCTCTCCTATCACTAGAATCAATGTCGTTTCATCATATAAGGAGTATCCTCAAAAAAAGTTCTTTCGAACTCATTATTTTTCAAACCCTTGGACCTTGCCTTCACCTACGACCACATTAGCTGAAGGAAAAGTCAATGGAATGGCATTCCCTATGTCTGCAGCTGAGCTTAGATATCAGTCTATCGTTAACTCTGCAGACAACCACTCTACTTCTTTTTCTGAAGAGGAGCTAGATGGTGATGTGGCCCCGGCCTGGACCCTTGATTCTACCTCCGCCTTGGACTGCTTAGATACAGTTTTACCTTATGAAGAAGCAATCCTAGAAGTAATGATGGGTGTAGATCGACCTTGGGAAGACTTACACCATCGTTCATATTTTGTTCCTCCATTGCAAGAAGTAGAATCTAGGTTTTCCAAGCTCTTTACTAGTGATGTTTGTACGGTATCAAATCCTTTGGCTCCAACACACTTTCGTGCTGAGTGTAATATGTCGGTGATTTCAAAAACAATATCTATAAACATCTCTAGGAACCCTAACATGATTGAGAATCTCTTCATCAGAATCGAATGTTCCCTTGAAGAAATTCAAACTTACACCGACCTTTTCAAGGAATTTCGAGATGTATTTTCTTGGTCTTATGAAGAAATGCCTGGCTTTGATCCTTCTATAGTTCAACATGAGATCAAGACGTATGAAAACACCAAACCGGTTCGTCAAAGGCTTCGACCGGTTAATCCTAGGAAAGCAGCAGCCATTAAAGATGAATTAGAGAAATATGCTCAAGGTGGGTTTTATATACTCTGTTCCTCTTACCGATTGGGTTTCTAATCCAGTCCCTGTAGATAAAAAGCAAGGAAAAATCCGAGTATGCATCGAATTTAGGGACCTAAACAAGGTTTTTCCAAAAGATAATTACCCCACGCCATTCATTAATCAGATTATTGACAAGTGTGTGGGTAATGAGATTTTTTCCTTCATGGACGGTTTTTCCGGTTATACTCAAATCTCTATCGGTCCTGAAGATCAATATAAGACAACTTTTATATGTCCCTGGGGTACCTTTTCATACAGAAAGATGCCTTTTGGTCTTAAAAATGCTGTAGCTACTTTCCAACGGGCCATGTCATATGCTTTCCATGACATTAAACATATCATCGAAGCATATTTGGATGATCTCACTGCTTGTTCTCGAAAGAGAACTAATCACCCTAGTCATCTTCGATTGGTTTTTGAGCGATGTCGTTTTTATAAGATCCGGTTGAATCCCAATAAGTGCATTTTCGCGGTTACGTCCAGTCAGTTATTAGGGTTCATTGCGTCAAATGAAGGGATTAGAGTTGATCCCTTCAAGGTAGAGGCAATATTTTAGTTGCCTCCCCTGTCCTCAATTTGGCAACTTCAAAGTCTTCAAGGGAAGGCTAATTTCTTAAGACGGTTTATAGCGAACTATGCTGAGATCACTAAAGGGTTCATGCATTTGCTACAGAAAGGAGTTCCATTCGTATGGGATGACTTTGCGTAGTGTTCGTTCGATGCTTTGAAAAAGGCATTAGTCTCTACCCCACTTTTGAGTCCACCGGATTATGATAGGGACTTCCTTTTATATCTCGCTGCAGCAAAATCAACCATTGGTATGGTTCTCGTTCAGGAAGACGATGCTCTCACAGAGCACGTGATTTATTATTTGAGCTGAGGCTTGATAGGTCCTGAACTTCGCTATTCTCCTGTTGAGAAGTTATCCTTGGCAGCTGTCCATGCTGTCTAGCAACTTCGCCATTATATCTTGCTACACAAAACTTTTGTCTTAGCAACGGTCAATCCATTTCAATTTGTCCTCAGCAGGTGAGTGATTGGGGGCAAGTATAATCGATGGATAGTCATTTTACAAGAATTTTATCTCGAGTTCTTGTCCGCTAAGTCTAAGAAATCTATGGTTTTTGCTGAGCTGATTTCTGAGATACCTTGTGGAGAGGATACTATTTATGAGAAAAGTTTTCCTGACCAACATTTATTCCTCATCTCTTCACTTGACCCTTGGTATGGATATATCATTGTCTATCTCCAAACTTCAATGTTTCCCTCTACTTTCTCTAAGGATGTACGTCGAAAATTATGTCACCTGGCTAAAAATTATGTTATCATTGGTGATATGTTATATCGTCGAGGGGTTGATTCAATCCTTAGGTGTTGTTTAACCCTAAAGGAAGCAGATTCAATGCTCAATTACTGCCACAATGGAGCTTGTGGTGGTCATCTATCAGGGCCTGCTACAGCTCAGCGTATCTTGTGTGCCAGCTATTTTTGGCCTTCGCTCTTCAAAGATTGTGTTGAAGCAGTCAAACGCTGTCACCCCTGTCAAATTTATACTTGGAAGATGCGTGCACATCCAGCTCCTCTTTTTCTTGTTGCCACTGTCGGTCCCTTTACTAAGTGGGGTATTGTTTTACTACTTGTAATCTGCCTTCAACAGCAAATCACAAGTACATTATCGTGGCCGTAGACTATTTCACGAAGTGGGCTGAAGCCATGCCCACTTATAAAAACGATAGTGAAACAACAACATTGTTTCTTTTTAATCAGATTATCTCAAGGTTCGGTATCCCGAGAGAGATTGTCACTGACCATGGCAGTCATTTCCAGAATCAACTAATGTCCGAATTGGCTCTCAAATTAGGTTTCCGACAGGAACATTCATCTCCTTATTATCCTCAGGCCAATGGATAGGTCGAGGCAGTGAACAAAACTCTTAAGACGATCCTGCAAATTACAATTGACAAAAATTGGTCCAATTGGCACCTTATGTAGTATCCTGCTCTTTGGACATACCGAACCTCTGTAAAGACTGCTATAGGTTTTACACCTTTTTTCAGTTAGTTTATGGGATGGAGTCTATATTTCCTATTGAATGTGAATTTCCATCTCTTAAGTTAGCTATTGAGCTCCTTCCAGAGACTTCTAGTCTCGAAGAGTGCCTCCTTCACTTGGAACATCTCGATGAGCAGCGTCGAGATGCTACCACAATAAATGAGGCTCATAAGAAAAGGGTTAAAACTCAGTATGGTAAAGTTGTTCGTCCTCGAGTCTTTTCTGAAGGCGACCTTGTCTTGGTCTATGATCAAGATAAGGACACCTTGGGAGCAGGAAAATTCAAGCCTATGTGGTACGGTCCCTTCATAATTAAATGAGTTTTAGGAAAAGGGTAGTATGAGTTAATCGATTTTGAAGGAAACAAATTGGCGGAGCCCCAAAATGGGCTCTACCTCAAGAAGTACTTTGCTTAAGTAGCAGCTAGGCAATGGCTTCTTTGTACATTTTGTATATTTGTACATATCTCATCGAGATTTTTTGATATCAACACTTTTTGGTCTGCTGTGGCAAGTGTTGATGGATGACTTGTTTTATTTCAGATTCGCCTATGGTGCTAGTTGGCACACTCGGAACCTCGCTTCCACAGCTTGGGTACTCTACTATCCAACTAGTCAATTGATGGTATCAAGGGGAGTATGCATTGGTCCCACTTCAAATAATATGGCTGAGTATACTGCCGTCATTAATTTACTATCCGAGGCAATTTCCCACAGAATCGACTCGTTCGTAGTTTATCTTGATTCACAATTGATAGTGTCACAATTGACTAACATTTATCGGGTAAGGGATCCATCTTTATATCGCCAGTACTCAAGGGTGAGGTTGTTGCAAAGATCATTTAATTATATTAATTATTTGCACATTCCAAGATCTCATAATTGGTTCGCTGATTCTATTGCTAATCAAGCATTAGACTGGCATATCAATCTTCATCACAATAAAATCAAGCATCAAAAAGTCGAACTGTATATATATATCATAAAACATCTCGAGTGTACATAAGTCTGTCTAAAATAATATACAAAATTGGGACTCAAATGCCCATAATCATGTCCAGTACATCTAATGCCCCGACTCAGGATGAGCAGCTAAGTCGACAACTACTCCATTGGCCACATGCCTAAGAGTGTGAACCCAGTCACGTGGCATGCCAACCACATGACGCTGCATATCTACAGGTAGATCATCTACGACTACCATCAGTACTCCGTGAGTTAGTCTCACCAAGTGTCGCTGAACTGTGTGAAGTAGTCGCTCTGTGTCTGCAGCTGCCTCTTCGGCCCCTCAGCCACAACATCTGTGCTTGGGAACTCATTTGGACGTACTAGCCCAATATCTGGAACATGATCATCATATTAGTCATTTGAATCCTATCAAAAATATTTTTCAAAGTTCATTATTATATTTGAAAAATCATAAAATCATAAAATCATAAAACATTTACCAATGTCACCCCATGCTGCGGTTGATGGTAATACTAGATCAGAAATCCAACCTAGCATAAGGGTAGTCATCTATGGCAATGATCTGCTGCTCCCACCAGGAGAAGAAGTCACCGTCAAATGCAGTCTGTGGGATGTCCCCACCTCCTAGATGTTTCATCAGGTTAGCCCACCTACCCATTCGTGGATCTCGTGGGGTGCTAATTGAAACCGATACTCTAGGATGAAGTGTAGGGACCCTCTTGAAAAAGAAAGAACACAAAATACTCCCATATCCGAATTTTTTTGGTCTGCCCTCTCTTGATGGAAGTGAGTTGGCTTTTCAGGCTAGCTAGAAGAGGAGTACACCAGTCAAATAAGGTGGTGAGATAGTTGACTGCCAAGCTCATGGCTAGTCGTGATGCTTGGTGCAAAGAAGTGGATCCGTTCACTCTAGCTATAGTGAACAGGATTATCCTCAGCGATAAACTCTCCACATGTGTGATTGAAATTTGACTTCCAACCTTTTTTGGATGTCTCGGGAAATATATATGTACATAGTCCTCGATCGAGAGACTGCCTCGTGTCTTGCCCCTGGAATGTACTACCTCTCCCCTTCGGTAAAGGCCTGTGATCAAATAAATATCTTCCACTTCTATCCTGAGTGGCATCTGGTCAATCATAAATGCATCATCCTCGATAATCCGGTAGTCAATGAGCATCTCAAGCAGACGTGTGTTTGCTTTCATATTTGGCATTTTGAAGAATTTTAGCAAACCACATCCCCGTAAGGCATCCAAAGCATTGGGATCGTTCATGACCTCATCATCCACTTTGGTATGCTCCCTTTCTCACCAAGTGACTAGCATCCTGAAGAAAAAATGAATTTAGACCGTTAGTTTTTTTTTTTTGTTTGAAATGTTTGAGGCGTATACGCAGGTCCATTTACACACAGTCGCGTGTAGGGCTCTCGTGTACGCGAGTTTCATGTATCCAACGCGCGTATACGCCATGGTGAAATTTTCGACAAAAAATTCAATGGTAAAACGTAAATTAAAAATTCTAAAACCAGTCACAATCAATTACAAGACAAGTATAAGGGTTACCTGGTGATTTTGGAAGAATCTGAACAGTTGAATTTGGTGTATGAGAAAGTTTGCTCCTTTTTCTCCACTTCTATGCTCTCAAACTCAAATGGTGAAAATGGTGAGTCCAAAAACTCTTTTATAGGCTTTGAAAATGCAAATTTTTTTCAAAATTTGATTTTGTTTGGCCTCATGTAACTTTTAACTTGGGAGCTTGGAATGTCGAACATGGTTTAATTTTCAGGACATTTTGGACGTTTTTTTGACAGTTTCGAGACGGTTCCATGACTGCTGACCCATCATGGTAGGTATCATTTTCTCACTGGCATATAGGTTAGGGAAGCCATTTTTCCGTTGCATTATGCAAACTAGCCTCCATTTGTCGATACATTTTCCATAGGGTCGATCCCATCGTGTTATGGTTCGTAAACCACTTTCACTCGCTGATTCTTTAAATCATGACACGATGGTAGAAGCCATCCTTTACATGGGCATCGTAGTTAGCACCTCACTGACATTTGTTGCCCATGCTGCTATGACCTGAGTAGGCTCGGAGTCCTCTGTAGTCCCGCCATGACTTATGCAATGAAGACTCATTCCTCTTTGCTTCTTCGCTTCGTTCTGGCCTTATACCCTAGAGGCTCCTTTGTGTTGAGTTGTACTACTACATTGCATTTTGACCATTTGTACCTTTTGGCCTTAAGCTGGCTTCACGTGGACTCGTGTTTAAGACAACTTTTGACCATGACGACTGCAAACTCAAACTTGCATACCCTGACTTTTGCAACTTGACACACCTCCACCTATGGAAGGAACACACCTTTGAGTGTATTTGACTATTTTTCGCCTCCCTGCATTGAGCATAGGATTGTTCCAATCCCAGGAACTAGATCATATGCTTCACTGACACTCGTTATTTCCACTCTACTATAGCATTCTTTTATTCTTTTTCCAGCTTAAAAGAAAAAGACAAAAAAATTATATATTCCAAAAAAGAGTGGGAACGGGACAATATTTTCGTCTATTGTTGGCAGCTCAAGTCAGTCATGTCACCCTTGAACAAAGCACTCAAAAACAAAGTCTCCTCCATTTGGGCAGGATTTAGTTTGACTTAGGTACGCCTTAACCATGTTATTGAGTCAGTTCTCCCCTGATTGGTTATCTCTTCCAATCATATGGAGGGTTCGTTCGTGCCTCCTGCACAATGAGCTTATACAGAGTCATCATATGCTACCACATAGTCACATTGAGTCGTGCTTTTGTTTAAGGGAAGTTAGCCTGAGTCGGCCTCTCTGCGGTGTATCTTGACTCATTTTTCAGTCGGCCATCCCTGGTTGTCAGTATTATGTCTATCATCACATCAGCTATATTGGTCCTTTACTCGTGTCGGTTTGAGAAGGTCCCCATTGACTTCTTTCTGGCGGGTCTTGTCCTTATCGATGATGACATATTGCTCTGAGGATAGGCCTAGAGCTACACCCTAGCCCTATTTTCATTATTGATAGGTCACCTTGCGCTCAGCATCGATCAATATCATGGGTCTCTGGCTGAGTGGTTTCCCTTGTGTTCGACATCAGCCTACATTATCACACATTGGGATTCATGTAGCACCTTGGTTTCCATTTGACCCTATTGGTGGATACCTCACCTTTGTGTCAACTTTCATTATTGGTTGGTTCAGAGGGTTTCTATCGTGTGCTAGCCACATCTTGTGTATGCCAGAAACGTGCTTCGGTCAGGTTACTACATCTTTTTCATCTTATTCCTTCCACATTATTGGCCTACGGGTTACACTCACTCTAGATTGATGAAGGATGCCTTAATGCCTTCCTTCTGGTGGATCTTTCCCTATCGACTTCGACTCATTGCTCTGGGGAAAAGATTTAGAGTCCATTTGGCAGTACCTTGGGGTTTGCAGTCATTAGTGGCAGATCGTTCGCTATCGACAGTGGGAAATCATTATTGTCTCCTGATTGATAGATTCTTACAGGTGTTCGACTTCAGCTCATCTATTCACACTTGTTAGGTTGTACTGGGTACCTTGACGCTCATTATCATTATCGGTGAGTAGTCTCGTGTTTGTTAACAGTATACAACAATGACCGGTAATCAAACGATTTCTCACATGGTCGACTTCATATCATATATTCCCATGCTATAAAAATGTACCACGGTGGTTGGTGAAGACCTCAGGTTGTATCAGCATTCATTGGTTCACTTGACAGTTGCCCCTGTTGCTGCTAGTGGATACCACTCCACCTTATATGTTGCAGTCATTCATGGCAAAATTTTATATGTTGGCACCTGAGTTTGTAGTGTAGTACCATCTTATTCCATCATGTTTATTTGGTACTTTTGGGATCAGTCTTTGATATCAGTGATCCGCTTCATCCTTCAACATCATTGACATTCTTATATGTGATATTTAGACATGTACTTGTTCGATCGTGATCAAATGATCCATTATGTATTTTCCAGTCTTTTATACTTGTATACTTAGTGGATCCACTTGTACTTGATATGCGGACATGCTGTACTTTCTCTTAGCATGGATATGCCCGCCTCAAACAATGTTTCTTTCTGATCTCCTTTTGTGGCTTGGCAGGCTGAACTTTGGTGAAGTCCTTCTTAGTTTTTGACAGATTTCCTTTCCATGTACTTGCTTAATACATTTCAGCCATTGTGTACCCCTTCTGACCTCATATATTATGGGGCATCTATTATAGATCCAAATCTCACTTTTGAGGTTTGTGATGCTGCACTCATGGCCTAGGGTAACCCCTCCTTCCAGACCTGGTCCAAAACTTAAAAAATAGTGTTCTACTCCCTATATGTGACATTGCCCTGAGCTAAACACATGTGTACACGGGTCTGTGTATACCCAACCCGCGTATATGTTTCAAAACACTTAAAAAAATTAAATCTCCTTAATTTCGGGCGGAGATCACGGGTTTCACCTATTGATTACTTATTAGTGCCCATGGCCCAACTGTTCCCAACAAATTCCCAACTAAAAAACTACTTTAGGAGAAGTATAAAAAGGCTTCAATGGGAAGGCTTAAGGAGAAGAGAGAGAAAGATTACTCTGATGACATTTCCCTGACCATGTCTGAAGATCCTAGTGCCTCCTGCACTTCCCCCATTTACAGGAAACCCTTGTTTCCTTGTGTGATGATGTCTTTCTACTACTTGAGATATCATGGAGTAAGTCATGGAAGGAGTTTGTTGAAGGCTTGAGACTGGACGAATCTGGAGGACGGTTCCACTTGAAGCCTGCGAAAGGACGACTCGGGTGAAATTATTCCTTTCTGTACTTTAGCTATCTATAATAAAAGAAACACTTGTCTTTGTTCCTGATATAAATCTTCTTCATGTTTATGATATCAATGTTATGATTCATATATGAATGGTTGTTTTAATTGCATAACTAACTACCTTTCAATATACTATGAAGATGATTTCTTTATGATGTTTAGTCCATATATTGTTGTACTTTCTTGAATTGATTGTTTTGTAGGTTGAAGGAGCACAAGGAACTCCAAGAGGGTTTGGACCCTGGTCGGAGATTCTCAAACGAAGGACCCCTAGGTGCACCTCATTTCGTTCAATTTGTTTATATTAGCATTATGGCTGTATGGAATGTGTGTTTCTCTGCATAGATAACCTCTGATCTGCTAGGGTATTAACCCAATACCCTAAGGGAATTTATCCTGTAACACTTCACTACGTGACAAACTGTCACATCCTTTGATTGGCGCCAACTATCGTTTTCCCATTATACTCGCCAATATCATTGACTTTACACATAAAGAGAAAAAAACTCATTGTTTTTGTTTTTTATCATGAAAAGGACGTTCTAGCTTCCATGCAAAGCATAGAGCACGTTCAACTGCAAACCTACTATCAACCGTCACCTTTTCGTAGCCGCTAAACTCTAGACCACCTTTCAGAACTATGTGCTTCTTGCAAATGATGCACAGTCATCATTTCACCATTCAAACGGCTGAAATCAGGTATTTACCCCATTTCGACTGAGAAACCCTGATTTCTTGCCAAACCTAAGCTGAATTTCTTTAAATGCTAAGTAATTTAGTCAATTTATCCACTTGGTAGACCTGAAATTTTCTAAAACAGACCAATTTCTCCCAAATTCCCTGAAATCCTTTGCCCCATCCTTGAATCCATAAGAACCATGGATGGAAGCCCCAATTGCCCTGAATGTCATGCCCATTACAACTCCCCACCTGGATTTAGACCACCTTCCACTTGTAGACAAAGATTTCCAAATAAAAGACACCTCAGTCTTGAAATCCCCTCTTAAACGCTTCTACAATTATAGAGACCAATACCTGAAACAAGTTGACTCCATTGGACTTTGGGAATCGGGTTTGCTTAAGTACCAATTCCCCAAAGTGCATGTATTCCCATAGATTGTACATTACTGTCATATGAGCTATGATCCCATCCAAAGGGAAATAAGAGCTCCTGACCAGTCTGTTCTGTTCACTATCACTGTTGAATCCATTAACCAGATGCTTCAATTGCAACCAAGCCAAAGCCTAGCCCCTCTTTCCATTGGATACATGCTAAATAGATACCCTACACTCACTTCAGTCAGACTAGCCCAGTTATTCTAGATTTTAATCAGAGAAGAATAGTATATCCCAAAGGACCCTCCTCCTTATATATGGACTATATTCTCCAACCTTGGTCGAAATATTATAGATATGATATCTAGTATACTAGGCTACACCACTAGTGAATATGTTGATGAGATCATAATATCCATCATGTCAATCTACTCTCTTGACCAACCCCCAACCATCATATTTGACTATGCAAAGTTTATTGTTGATAGAATGCATGATCAATTCATGAAGTTAGAAAATGAAAGAGTGTTTAAATATTCCTCAGATTTGTATCATTTATTCTTGTCCTACCAAGATGACAGGTTCCCATTGCTCTCCAAAAGCTTGATACTCAAGGAAACCCCAGATCAGAATTTTTCTGGACTTCTTTAATTCATCAGTTTGATTCTCAATACTCCTATACAAACTTCATAGACCTCTTTGTTTATCCTATCAAAACCATGTTGCTAGGAAGCCCTCCACCCAGAATCAGTGTAGACATCAAGAAGGTCCTGCAGTTGTCAAAACAGTACAAAGTAGGGGATTAGTACTTGTACCAAAACCATACTGAAATCAGATTTTACGGATGTGAATTGCCACCTTACAAATTGTCAAAGTACCTCCCCATGAGATTATTTTCTCTAGAGTACTAGAGACAAATGATAAACTTAGATGAGGTGAACTTTGTAAGAGCCAAGAAGAAAGCCCAACTCAGAATAAAGGATCAGCTAGGCCCATTCATTTGTAATAGTAGAGAAGCAGGAAAGGAGGCAGATGAAATCCTCCAAAGGTTGAAACTAAAACAGAGTTTCATGTGGACCTATGACCCCCACAGTTTCATTTGTAATAGGAGACAAAAGAATAAACTATCTCCTTACATCCATCACAGGATCCCTGAAATTGAACAATATGCTAATCAATCCGAATGGGTGGAAGGCACTTTGATAGATCGAGATAACACAAAGGTTGATGTTGATAATGTATTAATGGACTTAGATAGGAGACTTGATGAGGATTCCTTTGTACAGGTTCCAGAAGAGTCTCAGTCTCAGAGACAAGTGCAAGAACCATTGGGAGACATGAGAGAAATCCTTTGGGCCAACATCATTGATTCCATAAATGATGTTTGGCCTTCTATTCAGATTATTTTTGAGATGGCTACAGAGGCAATCCACAAGACAATGGAAGAATTGGGAAATAAACCAGAGGAAGCCAATCAGTTGATCTCCTTTTTGAACAGCAAAAATAGATATTAACTGGATGAATTGGAAATAGAGGATAGAGCTGTAAAAATCATAGAAATAAAAAAGTTCCTCACTAAAAGGAACTTAATGCTAAACCTGGAGAAAAGATGTCAGAGCATCCAAGAAGACATTGACAACTTCATGCTGAACTATCGCATATTAAGAGAAAAAGGACTTCTTAGTCCTATGGTAATACATGATAAGCTGATGACCCAGGAAGATTACGTTGATAAAATTAACGGTTTGCCACAAGCCAAGCTAGTACTTCAGGGGTGAAATCTTTTCCCACTGGAAGAGTGTTGTATGATGGCTTTGAGAATCCATTCCACATAGAACATGAAATCAAGCACTTATTCACAAGCAAACCAAGTTTTTCTAAGTACACAGAAGCTGATTAAATTTGCAGGAAGATGATAAGAATAAAGTTACCTGATAGTGAATGGTGGACAAGTTTGATTGATTTACTATAAGTCACTATAGTAAATCTATAAGGTAAAAGATAACTTCCTGGTAGAATAGGTAAGACTGGATGAAACAACACAGGTAAAGAGTATCAGTAGGTCAAAGATAAAAGTGATTTCAACACATAACTACAAGGAAAACTGCAAGAGTCAAATTCGAGGAACAACAGTCAGCACAATCACAATTAAAGGGACATCAAACATATATTTCTCCATCTGTCTCTATCTTCGTGTTGAAGATATCTTTTGTTTCCTAGAATAATTCTCATATAGTTATGAGACATTTTGTACCAAATTTTGTATAAATACTTCACAAATTGAAGTAATTAGGGCGGATTAAAATACATTCTTTAGACATATTATTTTTGAGCCAAAGAGCTTTGTACTCAAGACTTGACTGGTTTTGCTGGAAATGAAATAAAGCTGAGGACATTTCATTGGATTCTTGTGTGCAATTGGAACAAATAAGTATCATTTTCTCATGTTTAAATATCGTTTTCTCTTTATGTCATAACAATTCATATGTGTTTCTTATAAAATCTTAAAAGCAAACAAGGAATGATATCATCAGAATTAGCTTAAGTGCTCTCTGTTTTAACTGTTTTCTTTATTTATGCTTTCTACCAAACTGCCTTGGTCTGGAGATTCTTAATTGCCTCCTTACTTCCGTAGTTTATCCCCCTTTTGGCCCATAGTATAGGATTCTTCATTGCCCTTTGCTACTGGCCATTCTTCCCTTCCTCATCTTAATCCCTGTTAAGGATTCTTCATTTCCCTTAGCCTTGGTTAGGACTTTTCATCCATTTAAATATGCATATTTTCTCTTGATGCGTTAGCCTGCCCTGTGGACTCTTACCTTAGTAATAAATCAAATCCAGTTAAGCCTTTCGTGATTGAATCCATAGCCCAATGCCCTAAATATTTTCTCTGCCCATCTACTTTCTTAATTCCACCACCCAATCAAAACAAAACAACCTAAACGCTAAGAAGTAGCATGAAATATTATTCAAACAAAGTTAAATCATAAAGAGAGAGCCCTCTCTCGACTTAGGTTGGCTAGAACCTAAGTCTAAAAGATTGGTTTGTAGTTACCTCGGGCCATTCCTTCTTTGATAACTTCTAAGGAAGAAACCTGAGTGATAACATAGTATTAATTAACCATTAAGTGGGATTAGGGGTGCGCTTAGTTCTAGCCCTTGGTTTTTAAAGCTTGGTCATATGGAGAGGCGGCTGGCCCGCAGGGCTCTCTCCCTCATCTCCCGGCGTTGGATCCCTTGTAAGCTTAAATATATTTTCGTGGCCACCATTTATGAAAACTCGCCATGGTTCATTGGTAATGCATGGAGTTTGGGAGGGGGAGGTCATGGATTCAAATCTGCCCTCTGCCCATCCCATACACATTTTTCCCACCGAATTTATATGCGATACCTTTGGGATATGAAGTTTGGACTTGACCATATGTATAAAACATTTAAATGCGCCACCATATATAGCTTAGATATGTGTGAATTTTGGGATTTAATTAAATTTAATATAATATTAAATATATAATATAATATATATTAATAAAAAACTATAATAATAATAATAGTTATATATATAATATATAATAATATTTAAATAAAAATAATTTCAAATTTCACTTGAGGACCACTTAGACAATTTCACCTTCACATAACCAAACTAGTGGATCCGGAGGTGACACTTGTCATAGTCCCATTGGGCGAAAACTGAAGAAGATTCCCCTTACTGACTGGACTTTTGATTGGGCTTCCATGTCATCAGTCTATCATATTCTGTAATTGTTTTTAGCTATTTAGGAAAACAAACAGCAGGGATTTTCTCCTTCATTCAAACTCCGTTTTTAGCAAAATGAATTGCGTTATGATCGTCTGGATGAGACGGATGTAGTCATATAGTTTTCAATCCAATCCGAGAACTTTGATTTTTTGAGCTAAACACTGAGCACCTGATCAGAAATGGAGTACATACCCACAATGGAACAAATAGTAGACATATTTACAAAACCATTTGCTAAAGAGCCATTTGAGTATATAAGAAACAAGCTAGGGATAGTGCCTACAGATTCTCTTCACTAATGTGACTTCAAAAAGAGAACCTACAAGACTACAGAGTATATGAAAGTGAGCACCATCTAAGGGGGTGTAAGAAGGAGTAATGAAGAGGAACACAAAGCTTATGAACATGTCAAGAATTTGAAGCAATTAAAGAAGAAACAAGAACAAAAGCATCATAAAAGTGGGAAATCAAGTCACATTCTCCAAGAGCTAAAAACATCAATCAGATACATTCATCATGAAGCATCATGAGATCTACATCATAACCTAATCATTGGAAATCTCCACGTGAAGAATTATATTCCAGGAACTAATAAAATATTTTACCAACTTCACTACATCACTAGGATTTCTTTAAATCCTTCAACTTTGTTATTCTGAACACAAAGATTTGGATGCAAGAAGAGTTAAAGTATATGTATCCTCAATAAAAGAAACCTCTTGAAAAATACTAGCGATATAGTTGAAGATGAAGATCAAATAAGGATTCACCATCTCATGAGGTTTTAAATGAAAAATAAATACTTCAAAAGCTTATAGCTATTATGAACCATAGAATTCAAATTCAAATAGAACATGCAATTCTTGGGCACTAAAAAAAACAAAAACAAAAAAAAAAACAAAAAATTCAAGAAATATTGCACATTAATTGGGCTGCAATAGGTTATGAGACAAAAACAAATTTTTTATGGTATTTGACCATATAGACTATGATTTAGCAAAGCTCATCATCAAAAGAGGTAGAGACCGTCCTTTCTCAAAGAACGTCGTGTGCAACATTTGGTTTCATATTTCGGAAGGGTTGGCACACCTACACAATCAAAGATATTGTCAAATCAGAGTTGTGCAACATTTTATTTCAAATTCTTCAAGGGTTGGCGCACATACTCAATCACAAATATTGTCACCATGATCTAAAACCACAGAACATATTTGTGAGTGGAAAGGTGATTAAAATTTCTGATTTCGAGAGGCCACAAGAATCACACTACATAATTCAGGGAGACCACAAGAATCGTATGTTGTGGCATGTCCCTATCGAGCATTGGAACTCCTCCTTGGCATCTATATGTGGGCGATGGGTGCTATCATGGTGGAAATGTTCATCGTATGCCAACTATTTCAAAGCTCTTGAATGGCACATCAGTGGTATAAGATTTTCTCTATGATTGGTACTCCTCATAACAAGAAGGAAATGGGAGTCAAAAGAGAATTGTTCTCTTAGAATTAATTCTATGAATAGCTGCAAGATATGTAACTCAAGAAAAAGAAACCTGAATGAAGCATAAATGTTAGGAGTAAAAAAACGTAATAATATGTGATGAAAGTCTCTTATATAGTATTGATACTGTAAATATCAATGGTTTATCTGTTAGGCATTATAGACGTTACCTCCAACTCATGCATGATACGTTACAATGGCCAGGTCATGAAGCATCAACGTTATTATTTTGTGATACATTAAAATGACCAGCTCATGCATGATACCGTGATATAATGATCCATCTCATGCATGATACGTTGGCTAGGTTATGAAGTAGCATTATTATTGTAGAGCAATGTTATTATTTTGGAGCAACCTTGTTATTTATTACATCCCTATTATTGTAGAGCAACATTATTATTTCAGAGCAATCTTATTATTATTTGAGAACAACCTTGTTATTTTTTATTGTAGCCTTGTTATTGCGGAGAAACATCATTATTTCGAGCATCCTTGTTATTATTTTGGAGCAGCCTTGTTATTTTTTAGCAGCATTATCATTTAACTAGTCTTGATGCAAGAAATTTTCATGCGAGCGAAGGAAATAACGCGTTGATGGTGACATTGAAGGGGGCGTTGATATAGCTCCTTTTGATGCTTACTATCAAACCTGAGAACTACCTGCATTCTTCGACTTTTTGAAATACATTTGGTACTTCTAATTATTTTCTAGTTGGTGTGGCCTAATGAATGAAGGTGCTCAATAATAGATGTTGACTGCCAACAATAACTACCAACGACGCCATTTCCAACACAAAGGGTTTTCTCAAGATAACAAAGTGAAAACTATTGGAATTTTAAGGTGATTTCAAACACAAAAGACCAGAGAACAACACTCTGATACAATGGTGGAATTTTCTGCTAAATTCCTTAACAAACAGACAACACAAAAATGCTCTGTTTCTGCACAAAAACTGATAATTTCGTTTTTTGGACTTGGTGTTGCAGCAACAGGACTTCGTGTTGCAGCAACAGGATTCTGGTGTTGCAGCAACGCTGATCGTGGTGTTGCAGCAACAGGAAAAATACTCTGTTTTTGTTAACACAGAAAAAACAGAAAACTGTTTTTGACGCTAAGTCACTTTAAGAAAATTGACGCTTTGGTGTTACAGCAACTAAAACAAGTTGCGTCAAATCACTAATAGACTTATAGAGTAAAATCAAAGTGTTTTTGACACTTGGTATAACAGCAACTGAAAATCAGCAAAACAGTAAACTTGTATTTGTGAACAGTGAGCAAAATTGATACAGTAAACTTAGCTGTTACAAGAGGAACACTTCAGTTCCAGAAATCGATTTTCTCTAACTCAGAAAATCGCAGGTTCAGCACTGCTGTGCATTTACAGAAAAGGCACACTCTTGTTCTTCTAACCTTCACTCTTTTCTCTCAGAGTACAAAAACAGAACTGTTGTTCAGAAATTCTTACACTCACACAGAAAACAGAACTGTTGTTCTTTTCTGCGTATGCCTTCTTGCACTTGAAAACAGAACTACTGTGCATTACATTTATAAGAAAATAAAAATCTGATTTAAACATTAAACAAAGTAAAATATCTGTTGATCTTTATCTTTATATTTATTGCAGAAGAGGCGGTGATAAAAAGTAAGTCGGTTGTCTTCAGGGGATTTAATTTCTGCTCATTTAAAGTGCAAAATATCTAAAGACTTTGCGGCACCGAACAATCTGAAATAGCTGCTGTAGATCAGATCTTTGTTCAGCATTTATGTGATGCAGTTGGAATTAAATTCCAACAAAAACTACATTTTTTTTGTTCTCTTGACATGGGTTTCAATGGTTCACATAGAATCTAAATGTCAATATTTTTTGCTTGGTTATATTCGCCTTGGTTTCAATTGCTCATTGCACATTGTTTGCGTTTATAGACTTATGCCACTATTGGACCAAGTGCAAGTCACCAATGTTCTTTAATAAATACCACTGCATATTGTATGCAATAACTTCAATTAGTTATATTCGCTTTGAAAAGGTATGGAATCCCAAGTTCAAGTCACCAACATTCTTTAATAAATACCACTGCATATTGTATGCCATGATTTTATTTGGTTATATTCGCTTTGAAAATGGATGGAAACCCGAGTTCAAGTCACCAACGTTCTTTAATAAAATCCACCACATATTGTATGTCATGATTTCGTTGGCTATATTAACTTTGGAAAAGGTATGGAAACCCGAGCTCAAGTCACCAACATTCTTTAATAAATGCCACCACATATTGTATGCCATGATTTTGTTGGTTATATTCACTTTGGAAAAGGTATGGTTTCCAACATTCTTGGCATACAACTCAAAACCATTTTTCGAGTAGTTAAAGCATTTGGTGGATGATTTTTGTGTTCTGTTATAATAATTTGGTGGATGATTTCATGAAGAAATTTGCTGCAAAATAAACTCAATCAAGTAAAAAGTGAGGAGAGGTTTCACACCTCCTGAAGATGTCATTTGAGGAATTTTTTGGCTTTCTTACAACACTTTTGAGATAGCTTGTTGCCTGCTTTTGTGGCTATCCAAAGTTGCACTAAAACAAAATTTCAAGTCTGATGAGAGAATGTTTAGGGCTTATTTTTCATATTTCTTTGAAGTAAGGTTCCTTCATGACCTAACAAAGAGACCTATCTAAGCAGAGGTGAAGGCTCAATTGTGGTAGACCTGACTAGAAATTATAATAGGAGCAGACGTGTTGTGGAGATTTAAAGTTTCGTTGGAGATTCCCTCTTGAACACTTGTGCAGACTTAACTCTTTGTTAGAGTTTCTTTTTGAACACCTTTTAGACTCAAAACATTGTTGAAGCAAAATTCTTGAAGACATCTCTGAAGACACTTTTTAGAGAATTCCCTGAATTTTGGAAATAATACTGAGGGGGGGGGGGTGAAACGGTATTTATAAATAAATAACTTTTTCATTTCCATAATCATATTTATATACGCTACT
Source organism: Pinus taeda (assembly GCA_000404065.3). Taxonomy (NCBI): domain Eukaryota; kingdom Viridiplantae; phylum Streptophyta; class Pinopsida; order Pinales; family Pinaceae; genus Pinus; species Pinus taeda. Next base: position 98,139 of record APFE031517577.1, read on the forward strand.
TCAGTGAAGGGAACTCGCGTGTGCATGCAACTATTCTTAAGGAAACTAGCATATATCTAGTGAACTTAGGATTCAGTTAATTGATCTTTAATCTGTGCATCAGTACTTTATTAAACATTAAACAGTAACCATGTGCAGTTAATAAAAGAATAAATCATCACACCTAAGCAACACACATGAACACCAAGATTTAAGGTGGAAACCCAATGTGGGTGAAAAACACTATTTGATGTTGTCTCTGTCTTCTTTTAATAATAAGAGAGTCGGTTTACAATCTTGTACTGGTGCAGACTCATACCAGCACACAGGATTCTACCTGCAGAAGGTTACAACCTTTTGTCGTTCTCTAGCTTCTATTGGAAAGGAGCTACAACCCCCTAGCTCTTGTACTAGCTCATATGTTTACTAGTACGTAGGCGCCGAGCTACAGAAGGCTATGACCTTCTTTCTTCCTCCAGGGACCACGTTTCATAAATTTTCAGACTAGATGCTCCTGGTACACAACAATACACATGAAGGCCTCGTTTCATCCAATTTTCATACTGGACCCATCAACAACATTGAAGTTTAGAATAAATCACCATTGCAATACAACCATAAAATACATCTGCATCAACCAATCACTGAAACTCAATCATCACTCTCTAAATCAACCAAATTTAATCAATCACTAACAACCTCTGAACCTCTGACACAATTGAATCAACCATTCATTCATACTTAATCAACTTCAACCAATCAACTGGAATAGATAGATCATTGTAACGGGTGCACAGATCTGAACCCATAACACTACATCATCATTCAGAACCAATTGTAACCTCAAAACCATGCATCAAAGTGTATACGCTACTTGGCTAAACCCAAACTACTTGTATACGCTACTTCTTTTAGTCCAATCTACGTATATCTCTAAAGATACTAAATCATAAAACTTTTGAACCACAAACTGTACCAATCATTGACATTCTGAAGATCTACTATCATATTATAGAGTTCTAAACATATAGCAACAAGGATCACCCTTCCTTCTCAATCAATCAATCAATCAAACTCAATTTCCTTATACATTCAGTTCTACTTTTAGATCTAAGAAGACATCATTGACAAACAAAAGTAAAACAATAGTACTGCTCTGATAGATCAATCATCCTTGAACATCAAGTTTTTCTTTTGCATACGCTACTTGGAAGAGCCAAACCAGTGTGTATACGGAACTTCACCAAAGCGAACCATCGTATAGATCTACAAATACATACTTATAACTTCACTGCACTTCCCGACTTCAGACATACCTAGATCATCACATATAAACAATAAAAAATGTCTTAGAAATTAGATCTATCCCATCCATTATTAGATCACATAATGATAAATCATTATGATCATGATCCATCATTAGATCTCATCCATCATCACTGAAGTAAATCACAATCAATCAATTTGAACATTCAGAATACTGTCACTAGAATGCAGTCACCAGAACATGAAGCATAACTCAGAACTCTGCATCAACAACCAAAACCAACTGCAACTTTAAACATAATAGTTCATAAGGTATACGCTACTTCGATGTGTCGAATGGGCGTGTATACGCACTTTTACCAAAGCGAAACACCATACATTTCTGCAAATACTAACTTAAAACTTCACAAACATTCCAGATTTTAGTCATACCTAGACCATATCATTTACAGAATAAAACATGCATCAGTATTCAGATCTAGACTATCCATGATTAAACCACATAATGATAATTCATTTCAGGCTTTATGATCCCAATCCATCAACCATCATCAGCCCTCTAGGTGCATCCTTAGATCAGATCAAGCAAAGCATTAGAAGCTCATAACCTACATATTGATCTAACACTTCATAAGATATTCAATACTTGCACACTCTAGCCTAATGATCTTCTCCTCCTTATATAGTTTTAGGCCTTTCTCAATACCTTGGACCAAAACCACTTAGGACCAATACCTTGGACCAAATACCTAGGGTCAATACCTTGGACCAAATACCTTGGATCAATACCTTGGACCAAAATACCTTGGACTAGATACCTCGAACCAAGACCTTGGTTTTTTTCAACATGTACGCACTTTTCCTTCTGTGAAAGTGTGTGTATACATATACACTCCTTTGGTTTTGCTAACCTGCATGTATACACTATTTTTCTATAGTGAACCTACGTATACAACTTAACATACCTGAAAAAGTCCTTTTTATTCAACTTCTTGATTCTGACCTGTAGTCCTTTGTTCCTTCATCCTATTCTTTTGTATCATTACATTGTTCCCTCTAAATAGCCATGTTATAATGTGATTTGCCATTGTACATTACTTTTGAACTGATTCCTTTGAATTGCCCTGCATTTTTTCACATCTGTAAATACAACTACCATGCATTCTATCACATCTGATATCTCTCCTGTAGATTCATCTAGTTACATAGATTCATCTAGTTACCATAACAAGTGAGTTGTTCTACTACAAGTGGGTTTCCATCAAGTACAACACATGCATCATAATGCCAACAATATCCCCCTTTTGACTTGATGGCAACCATGTTGGTGTTGATTACTGCAAGCTGTAGAAACTGTTAGAGATAACAAGCAACACCAAAATACTCTCCCCCTTCGACATCAAGGGCAAAGGGTGAACCAAGATATTCTCCCCCTTTGATATCAAGGGCAAAGGGCTGACCAAAATGAAGACTTTCATATCTGAATAGCTGAATATAAACATTGATCATGCTCCCCCTAGGCACATGATGAATTCTCTGATTGAACTCTCCCTTTGTTTATGCTGAGATGCACTATATCATTCATGCTCCCCCTGAGCACATGCAGAGTCTGCAAATATTTTCCAAAAGAATAACATGACTCTATAACTCAACTATGTGAGTTTGACCTTCCTATAACCAATGACTCATACATACATCAATCTCCCAACCAAGTGCGAATATATTGATTTTGTACATGACTGAAATATAGCAATTATTACATCATCCTTCCCATGCATAGTGGGGGTACAAATTACATCATATGACCAAAAAGGATTCATCAAAAGACTATGATAGACAGAGAAAAATTATTACATCATGGATCTTTATATGACCTTTACATCGAATGATATACATGACATTTATATCAGGGACCAAGTATCTAAACATGACCATGATAGTCATCAACAACTATCATACACCATGTATGATCTGCACCATAATCATTTGTCAACAGCATCCAGAACAACAACTTGTATATGTCCATCATTAGTTATGATAGTGTAAATATTATCAACCTGTGACAAAGTATGCCACATATAGATATCAACTCATCCTCTTGATCTCATCAAGATAAAATTGCTTCGTTTCCTTAGTAAAAAGAGCCTTATCATAACCTTCCATGAATAAACTAAGCATATGTCATATCTACAAGCAATAGCACAAAATCATTCACATCATATCATATGTATGTGAAAACACCATAGTCATCATCCATGATCATAACATCATCATCACAAACTGCAGAACCTTCAATATATCAACCATGTATCATCACTAGGGAATATCCCACATGTGATAAGCATCAAGCATGACATGTGTGAGTATCAACCTATCATCATAAGGTAAGAACTCATCATCAGTGTGTGACTAAGTAAGCCATGTCTTCAAATAGTTATGTCTTCATGAGACCTGTAATAACACCATTCTCTTGGCCAACCAACAATATTTATCAATATGCAGCTTAAGTAATCATTCATGTATCCAACATAATGTGTATCCATCAATTATGTATCTAGCAAACCATGAGCTCATGGTAATTTGTCCAGCTTTCTTGATACCATCAATAGAAACAATCCTCAACCATGTGAGAGCCAAGAACTATAGGAATCCTGTATCATAACTACACCATATGCATCTTTGAAGGCATGATGACACCAGCATAAAAGAAATGAGTGGATTATCATCAAATGATGAAGTTGTGTACTTAAGATTTGCACTTCTCCTTGTCCTTATGAAGATCACCATGTAAGCAACATATATGTATTGTATGCATCATCAAAAAGTCATCCACAATCATCCATAAATCTGATCTGAATAACAACTATGTAACCCCAAGCAATACAAGTATCATCTGAGATTTCATCATGGGCAACTCATAACCGTAACATAGCAAGCTATATCATTTAAACACCTTAGCCAAAAGAGCATCATCATCATTTATTAGGTACCAAAGACTTCTAAACATAAAGCCAACAATGCTTTATTAGAAACATATTATGTTCCCCCCATGAACCTATTCCACCTATTCACTATCAGATCTGATCATTGCATATATCAGTAAGAAATATCATGGCATCATCATGAATCAAATATACATCAAGTCATCAAAAAGAACTTCTATATACTGTAGTCATCAATCATCAATACAAAAAAGATAATTGAGAATTGTTTGAATCATATCATATCATTTTTCTGAGTCTGCCCCATTGCTTCTTCATCAAACCAACATATACGTGACTATGTAGATTTGAACTCACATATATATGCAACTTGTCTTTACGAAACTTGCGTATGAGATTTAGAACACTAAAGTTTCACACTTTCAGCTCCCCCTGAGTCTGTTATGTCTGTACACTGTGTCATGCCACATTTTTCTGACTGTACTTCCTTCTTCTTCCATATCTTTGAGTGTGATGATGTTTTCTCCTTTTGGTATGGTGCCCGAAATTTTCTCCTGCATTCCTTTGCTATATGCCCAAACTTGTTACATGCATAACATATTACATGTTTCACATTCCTTCTATAGCAGTCAATGTCTTTGTGACCAAACATATTGCAAGAAAAACAATATCCCTTAAAGTACCTGGAAGCCGATAATCTTTCTATGTGATGGTCTTGAACCATTCTACTTCTGCATATCACTGCAACATGTCCAAAATTATGAAATATAAAACATTCAACATTATTCATTTGAGTAAATAACCACCTATCACTTCCATAGTTAGGGGTAAAAGATTTTCTTTGAAGAATTTCTTTCCTTGGTTGTTGATGGGGTTGACCTCTCATCTCCTTGCTGAGCATTTCAGATTTTGCATTAGAGTTCTTTGCCTCACCTTGTGAGCTAGATTCACCTTCAATAGATTCATGAAAACCAAGACCAGATTTGATGGCAGGAGACCTTTGACTACTAAGAATATCATCCAAAATCTTAGTACTATCTTGAAATTGTAAAAGCTTGTCCTTTTCTTCTAATTTACCTTTTAGTATATTTACCTCAACCTCATATTGCTCTTCCTTTTCAAGATACTACTTCTTCATGATTTCTTTAGTTTTTCTTCCTTCTTCCACTTGTTGCCTTAATTCGAGAACTTCGTTTTCTTGTTCTTCAAGAGTTTGGAGTAGTTCTTCATTTTGCGTATTTGATTTTTCAAGATCTTCTTTTAGAGAGAGTATTTTAGCTTCAAGACTTTCATAGTAACTGGATCTATCTTTAAGTTTCTTGATTGTTGTGTTGCTTTTATTTACTTCATTTCTTAATGATGTCACTTCATTCTGCAGCGATTGACATTGATCTTCCTTTTCCTTGTACTGGTTCCTTACTTTGTTTCCTTCCTCCAGTTGAGATTTTAGTCTGGTTGATTCTTCTTTGAAGGCACACTCCCTTTTGTCCAATAGATCTTGTTGATCTCTAATTTTTTCTATGAGTTTTTTAAATTCTGCCTCTATTTGATATATTTATTTTTCACCCATAAGAGAAAATTCAATTGTTTCGCTGTCACTTTCATCATCTTCAAATGAATAGAGAAATGCATCACCAGAGGATAAAAAATTCATACTTGATATTTCTTTTGCTTGTTCATCTTCATTATGAGGTGATTCTAAATCTGAAGAGTTTCTTCCACATAATCCCCAATCGTCTCTCCCACTGTCACAGTTCCTTTGAGATGCCTTCTTCTTTTGAGGTGCTTTCTTCTTTCCCATTGTTTCTACAGATCTCCTTCAAGCGATCAAGATTCTTCCAAAGGACCTTCTCTGATACCAATTAGTGGACATTATACTAAGAGGGGTGAATCGGTATTTATAAGTCAATAAATTTTTCATTTCCATAATCAAATTTATATACGCTACTTCAGTGAAGGGAACTCACATGTGCATGCAACTATTCTTAAGGCAACAACGTATATCTAGTGAACTTATGATTTAATTAGTTGATATTTAATCTTTGCATCAGTACTTTATTAAACATTAAACAGTAACCATGTGCAGTTAATAACAAAATAAATCATCACACATGAACATCAAGATTTAAGGTGGAAACCCAATGTGGGTGAAAACCACTTGCTGTGTCGTCTCTGTCTTCTTTTAATAATAAGAAAATTTGTTTACAATCTTGTACTGGTGCAGACTCATACCAGTACACAGGCTTCTACCTACAGAAGGTTAGAACCTTCTCTCATTATCCAGCTTCTACTGGAAGGGAGCTACAACCCCCTAGCTCTTGTACTAGCTGATATGTTTACTAATACATAGGTGCCGACCTACGGAAGGCTACAACCTTCTTTCTTCCTCCAGGGACCACATTTCATAAATTTTCAGACTAGATGCTCCTGGTACACAAAAAATACACATGAAGGCCTCATTTCATCCAATTTTCATACTGGACCCATCAACAACATTGAAGCTTAGAATCAATCACCATTGCAATACAACCATCAAATACATCTGCATCAACCAATCACTGAGACTCAATCATCACTCTCTGAATCAACCAAACATAATCAATCACTAACAACCTTTGAACCTCTAACACAATTGAATCAACCATTCATTCATACTTAATCAACTTCAACCAATCAAATGGAACAGATATAACACTGTAACCAGTACACAGATCTGAACCTAGAATGCTACATTATCATTCAGAACCAGTTGTAACCTTAAAACCATGCATCAGAGTGTATACGCTACTTGGCTGAACCCAAACTGTTGTATATGCTACTTCCTTTAGCCCAACTTGTGTATATCTCTAAAGATATTGAATCATAAAACTTCTAAACCACAAGCTCTAACAATTAGTGACATTCTGAAGATCTACTGTCATATTACAGAGTTCTAAACAAATAGCAACAAGGATCACCCTTCCTTCTCAATCAATCAATAAATCAGACTCAATTTCCTTATACATTTAGTTCTACTTTCAGATCTAAGAAGACATCATTGACAAACAACAGTAAAATAGTAGTACTAATCTGATAGATCAATCATCTTTGAACATCAAGTTTTTCTTTTGCATATTCTACTTGGAAGAGCAAAACCAGCATGTATACACAACTTCACCAAAACAAACTAGCATATAGATCTGCAATTACTTACTTATAACTTCGCTGCACTTCCCGACTTCAGACATACCCAGATCATCACATATAATGGATAAAACATGTGTTAGCAATCAGATCTAGCCCATCCATTATCAGATCACATAATGATAATTCATTATGATCATGATCCATCATTAGATCTCATCCATCATCACTGAAGAAAATCACAATAAATCAATCGGAACATTCAGAATACTGTCACCAGAATACAGTCACCAAAACATGAAGCATAACTCAGAACTCTGCATCAACAACCAGAACCAACTGCAACTTTAAACATCATAGTTCATAAGGTATGCGCTACTTTGATGTGTCAAAACAGTGTGTATACACGCTTTTACCAAAGCGAAACAATGTACATATCTGCAAATACTAACTTAAAACTTCACAGACATTCCAAATTTTAGTCATACCCAGATCATATCATTTACAAAATAAAGCATGCGTCAATATTCAGATCTAGACTGTCCATGATCAAACCACATAATGATAATTCATTTCAGGCTTTATGATCCTGATCCATTAACCATCATCAACCATCTAGGTGCATCCTTAGATCAGATCAAGCAAAGCATCAGAAGCTCATAACTTGCGTATATGATCTAACACTTCATAAGATATTCAATACTTGCACACTCTGGCTTAATGATCTTCTCCTCCTTATATAGTTTTAGGCCTTTCTCAATACCTTGGACCAAAACCACTTAGGACCAATACCTTGGACCAAATACCTAGGGTCAATACCTCGGACCAAATACCTTGGATCAATACCTTGGACCAAAATACCTTGGACTAGATACCTCGGACCAAAACCTTGGTTTTTTTCAACATGTACGCACTTTTTTCTGTGAAAGTGCGTGTATACGTATGCGCTCCTTTGGTTTTGTTAACTTGCCTGTATACGCTATTTTTCTATAGTGAACCTACGTATACAACTTAACATACCTGAAAATGTCCTTTTTATTCAACTTCTTGATTCTAATCTGTAGTCCTTTGTTCCTTCATCCTATTCTTTTGTACCATTACTTTGTTCCCTCTGAATATAATTGTTATAATGTGATTTTCCATTGTACATTACTTCTGAACTAATTCCTTTGAATTGCCCTGCATTTTGTCACATCTATAAATACAACTACCATGTATTCTTTCACATCTGATATCTCTCCTGTAGATTCATCTAGTTACCATATACAAGTGATTTTTTCTACTACAAGTGGGTTGCCATCAAGTACAACACATGAATCATAATGCCAACACTAAAGACATCTCTGGAGCTTTGAAATAACATTGGAAGCCACTGAAGCAGCCTCATGAGACCAACCTGAAGCATATGTTAAGGATTTTTTTTGTAGTCATTGGAGATCTTGGAGCCATCCTTTGGCAGATACTTGTTAAAACTGATTAGAAAAACATGATCTTAAAGACCCTTAAAGACTTATAAAAGAAACATTTTTGAAGTTCTTATGATGTAGCCTTATAGAATTTTACTTGAAGCTAAATTCATTGAGCCTACTCATGCCAAAGAAGTCATTGAAAGGACTACTGTGTTACTCATGCTTGAGACTCATTTGAAACAAATGACAATACAATATCGGAATCTACATTGTGCTCTTTCTATGCTTGTAGAATATATAATTGAGGATGGTTACACAAAGTGTTCTCTCAATAGTGTTTTACAATATTTTATAGAGTGTTCTCACAATAATATAGAGTGTTCTCACAAAAATATTTTGCACCTCTCTTATAATGTGTATATGTCATATAGAGCAGCGTTCATTTTGGAGTGGCATTCATTCAATGATAGTGTCAACATTGTTTATGTAGAACAAGAAATTTCATGTTATAAAACATTAATGAAATGATGACAGCTACAGTAAGGACACTTTTATAAGCTACAAGACATCTATAACCTTTTTCCATTGATGTCAAAGGGGGAGGTAAGCATGGGTTATGGGCAGCAATGAGAAACAAGCAGAGGTTATGGGCAGTAATGAGAAACAAGCAAAGGCTATGGCTAGCAAGGAAAAATATCTTTCAAGACAAAAGGAGGAGGATGAATGAGTTATCATCAATGCCAAAGGGGGATATTGTTGGCAATGTTGGCATTGATGTTAAGATTAAGCTAATTTATTAATGTTGATAAATGTTATTGATGTCACTAAGCAAGTTGGTGATAATTTATGTTGAATGGAAAGTGTACATACATGTTAAATGTTGAATATAAAAGGTTGACACTAATGTGAAGTACAAAGGCCATGCTAATCAATGTGAAGGCTAAACATTGAGACAAGAGATGAAATACATATATTTGTTTGAACAGAAATTATAGATAATCCAAATTTGATTTATCTCTTGTAACTATTACTGAATGAGCTATTAGTTTGGCTCTATTTTATATTACAAATAGCTTTCAGAACTGAAAATGAAAAGACAAAGATGTGAGCAGTTTTGGAAGTCCAAGAGACTATGTTTCATTTCATATTCCTCCAAAGAATAAAAACAACCGAGAGGGCTTTCTTATAAAACACACAATGTGGAATGAAAAAACATCCTTTTTTTTAATGGAAGGAGTCTGCATTAGAGAATGGATAAGCAATAGTAGAGGAGACGAAAAGTGAAAATAAGAAGCAGTTTATCAGAAAACTTGACAACATAATTGTCTATGAGGTGACCAACATTTGTGACTTGAGAAATTTATATTCTTTTCTATGTTGCAATTTGAAAAGGAATAGGTTTAGCCTTTTGAGGTAGGAGCCTCTTATGGGTTGTAGTATGCAACAAACTTGTGGGAGTTGGAGCTTCCTTTGAGGTAGGAGCCTCTTGTAGGTCGGAGTCTACAAAAATTCTGATGTAAAAAGGAGTAGCAACTTGCCTTCACATCGCTTACAGCATAAAGTTCATGGTTTTCTCCCTTCGGGGTTTCAACTTATATCTGTTGCCTTCATGTGTTTTCTTGCATGTTGGGTGAATGCTTTGAATTTTTGGTAAACAAATCTGTGAACCTCTCTCCTTGAAATTTGCAAAAGGAATTCAATAACTATTGAGCACAAAGATAAATCATTAACTGCAAAAGAAGACATTTAAGTTGAGCAAAAACAAACAATTTAAAATACTGATTCACCCCTCCCCCTGTGAGTATTTTCCAATCATAAATATCAAATTTTAATCTATTTCTTGGATTAAAAAAGATTTAAAAAGAAAAGAAGTAATATTAAATTCCATACATATTTATAATTATAAAGTTGAAGTCCACAGGGTCTTGGATAGATGGTGATTGGGTGCTTTGTTAAGGCACTCCTTGATGTGAAGTCACTAGTGCAATTCCCTACCCTAATCGAGATGATATATTAGACATGATGAAGATGTAGTCTTGCCAAAATTATATATATATATCTCATTTTCGTAAATAAAAAAATAAATTATATTAATTTTCAAACGTAATTATAATTATAAAATATCAAAACACTTTTGAAAATATTAAATTTAATCTATTTCATTAACTTAAATTCTAAGAAAAAATTCAATATCTACACATTCTATCACAGTAATATTTCCTTTCAAAATATCTCGAAAATCCTAAATCATATTAATCTACTCAAAACCATAAAACAATATTATATACTTTTTGTAAAATACCTTTGAGAAAAACAAACGAAAAACAAACCATATTCATTTCTAGTAGTCAACTTATGTGAGTTATCACTCATGGGGACAGCTTAATTGGTCAACTTTGTTTTATAAATTATTATATGAACCACTAGATAAATCTCCAAAACTTAAATAAGACTCAAAACTTCATTAAATCTCCAAAAAGCTCATTTCATAATAAATGAATTACAATTGGCCCACCTTATCTTCCAACGCAAAGTGTTTCACAACTTCCAAAAAAAAATTACCATCCAAGATTTCCAAACCTTAAACAAGGCAGGCTGCGTGGCAGCTAGTCCCTGCCTTTAGCAAGCCAGCAGCCATTGTCTCATGGACCAGCGAACCAGAAAAAGCCATTGTTTTGCTTTATTGCCTGCAAGATTATCTGAAAAAGCCATTGTTTTGCTTTATTGCCTGCATGATTATCTGAAAAAAGCCATTGTTTTGCTTTATTGCCTGCATGATTATCTGAAGTGTCTGCATGTTCACTGGAGCCTCTATGGCTTCCCTTGCATAGCTCCTAGACTCCAACCCCGTGGATATATGCATGGCAGTCCAGATTGTTAATCGGTTGCGTTGCTATCCATTAGCATGATCTCCTTTGCGCTGGATAAACCGTTTGTATGCATTGCAGATAAACCATTAAAAATGGTATATAATAATCTTTCATGTAGATTCTTTTGACATAGAGGATAGCCATTAATATTGTCTGCATTAATGTTTTTGATATGTGATAAGATTTGCGTGGATATCCATTGGAGCGTTGATAACCTTGGCACGTTTTTATTGGTTTACGTGGAGGTCTGCATGTTCACTGGAGCCTCATGGATTCCCTTGCATAGGAAGTTTCCTAGGAAAGAAAAAATAAGCAAATTTAGAACTGGAAACTTAATAGAGAAAGAAATAAGCTTAAAAAATAAAATGCGTACTACCTGGGAATGAACAGTCGCTTAATCGGCACCTCCGGAGAAGATAGCAGTCAGGGAAACTGACAAGCCTTGAAAGGATCAAAGGCTGAAATCAGACACAACATTCAAACATGAAAAAGCAAAAGTAAGTGGTATTGTAAAATCCGTACCTGCGCAGAAGACTCGGAAGTCTGGCCTGGAGCGGGTTAAGTGTGTCGAAAGCCTGAAAATTCCAAGGAAACATTGTAGTGATTTAATATAAATAATATTTTATTCAATTATATCGTTTGGGCATTCAGACATTCTTGGAATTGAACACTCAGTGGCCCTGCATGCATTACACGTGCCCGTCCGGAGTACTGGTGTACGTATCCACCCCGAAAATCCTCGTGGATATGACCAGTACCAGAACCAAGAAAACGCGCAAGGGTATGAACAGTATCAAAACCAGGAATTCGCCCAAGTTTATGTTCATTCCCGTGAGGACACTCTCTTTGTTGATAGCCCATTGACACTCGGCAGTTTTATACAGACATTTCTGGTTTTCCGCATTTAGTGCATTCGTATTAGCGGCATTGCCCTGCTTTCGTCTGTTAACGACTGTGAAGCTTTCAAAGGTAGGGTACTGTGTCTTCAACATCTGCTACTTCCACAGATTTCGAAGAAAATTTCTGCAATTCTGCGATTGCGAATTATGTGCGAAGCTAGGTTTAGGAAAATGTGTGGACTTCGTATTAATTTGTGTTTTCATTCTGTATTTGCACAGGTTCGGTTCTGTAAATAATAATGGTTTGCACTCTTTCTAGTTTGTACATTCCGGCAACTGCTTCTGCCTGTTCGATTCCGACAGGCAGCAGAAATGGAGCTTTCGTTCCCTCTGGTAACGGGCTGAAGTCTAAAGTGAGTTTGAGTTCTTTTAACCAGCGGCGTCTAAAGGCGGCTGTTGTGAGAGCAGAAAGCAGCAAGGAAGGCGCCATAGAGGTGCAAAATACTAGCACCAAAAATGTTGCTGAACAGAGGCCTAGGGCCGTGGAAAGGGCGACAGAGATTTCGCCCTTCGGTAAGTCGGCAGGAATTTGTGAAGTTTGTTCCAGGATTTGTGAAGATTGCTTTGAATAGCAAGCTTGATCTGTGAATTCTATAAATAATTTCTATACCAGTGAAGTGTCCAAGCTATGGCATGCTCAAACAGCCCATGGTGGACTCTGGCCACTGCTAGGTTTAGAGCTCGAATCTATGGGGGACGCACTGATATCTGTAGCACTCTAACCATGGAAGTCGACTCGAAGATTCACCCGTTTCTTTCTTACGTTCTATCTCGGAGGCCCCTGCGGCAGCCATTAAAGCTGAGCTCCAAACCCTCGTTTTCGAGTGCCATTAAAGTGGATTTTGAAGCAAATGAACCTCATGGCGAGGATCTGCTTAAAGAGATGCCCATGCTCCGGGAGCCGAAGCTCGTGGCTAAAATGACGGCCGCGGTTTCCGACGTCGTTCAGACAAGATCCGTGCTGCAGTCCCTGGGAGAGCGTCTGGATTACGAGGCCGTCGATAAAGCCCGTTTCCGCGTGGCAAAGATCGAGCGCGAACTTTCCAGGCGATTGGAAGAAATTTTTGCTGTGAAAACCCCGGAAGGATCCGAATGGAGGTCTCTGCAGGTTAGTTACTATTATTGCTTCCAAGAATTTTCTAGCGCTAGCGCCTGGTTTAAACCGTAATATTAAAAAAACACTTAAACACTCTTAGATTTCTTGAAAAAAAAGATTTAATCACTCTTATAGTTAGATTTCTTGCATAATTTTGGCCAGATTTTGATGAGAAATTTCCTGTCCTAACTAATTTAAAATCCTGGTTACAGGTTCAGTATTTTGATTCTCCCAGATTATTTCTGGGCGACAAAAAATAGATTAAATTTCTTTTAGGAAAAAACAGAACTAGTAAAAATAGATTAAATGTTTCTAGTGATTTTACCATGTGATTTTATGTCTGAATTGAGTCTTTCTCGCAGATTTTGGTATTGCGTTGGTAGTTAATTCCAGGAGCAGAACCGGGCCAAGCAGAACCCAGGAGCAGAACCGGGCCAAGCAAAACGACGAGGACGGAAATAAGAGCAAAACCGGGCCAAGCAGAACGACGAGGACGAAAATAAGCACCAGTGTTCAGAGCAAAACCAACAAGAAATGAAGTTGCGCGTAGCGAAAGGCATGGGTGTGGTGATATAAGAAGGAATGGAGGTGCATTAGGTTGACACCACACCAATACATGCACAGAGCCATCTGTGCACCTAATGCCCTGATTTGGTGGTGTGTAGTTGGTGTGTCGTGTGATATATTGATCAAATAAACATTACCAAACATTACCAAGTATCCACATAACATTTAATGTTTATTGATTAATGCTAGCATTAGTTTCCTTTTTCAGAAAATTCATTGAATCCATATCTTAAATGAACATTTATCCTAAGTTTGCCCAGATTCTGGCCTCGATATGAGGCCAAATAAGATCTTTAAAAATCTTAGTGGTTGAAATAGCGGCTGAAATTTTCGTATTGGTTAAAAAAAAGGGATTTATGAAATATAAAACCGAAACTTAGGTTAATGAATTCGTTTGGTTGCTTGGTTTCTGTGCCAATTAATGAAAATGTTACAAATCGATTACTATAGTCCCTGCAGCCCGAAGGGGCAGGGACTAATAAGACTCAAAACTTCATTAAATCTCCAAAACAAAATCATTTCATTATAAATCAAAAGTAAATCAATTACAATGGGCCCAGTTTGCCTTCCAACAATTAAAAAAAACAGTAAAAGATTATAACATGGTCTCTTATTCTAAGAAATACAGATGATTGTATACATGTTTTTTTATTCATACTATAGATTAATAAAATGGAATAATAATTTTGTAGAATTTAACGTTCATTTATCAGTAATCACAAATACAACAAAATTGTATATACTAGTCAAAGTTGTTTATACCAGTCAAAGTATATGGAGACTACAATGTACACCTGTCTTATCAGATTAATATCAATAGTGTGGCATTGCATAATGAATAGAAAATGTTTTTTGAAAGGTTAGTGAAACAAATTTACTTTAAACATTGATAAACATAGAATAACCAAGTTAAATCTCTTAATTTCCTCTTTAATACATATTTTTGCACAACACTTTCAAAAAAACTCATCTGTGTGTGTCATGGCCATTCCCAATTACAAAGGAACCCAAGGAAGCAATTTAAATTGTCTGCACTTTCAATGATCCCAATTCGAGCATTTGATATGTATTTAAAGTGGATCAAAGGATGTAATCTACCTGCACAATTCCTTGATTTTCATCTTCAAAATTTTTGGTTTGTATGTAAGGTGGATTAGGATAGTTCCTTGCTTTTCATCTTCGAAATTTTTGGTTTGTAAGGTGGATCAAAGGAGATGCAAGTTACTGCATAGTTCCTTGCTTTTCATCTTCGAAATTTTCCTATATCAAGGTTCAACACATTTCGAGGGGAATTAGTTACCTTATAAAGTGTTAGCAACTCTGACTTGTTTTCGGGGAGGAGGAAGAATAGACTTATATGGTTCACCTGAACAAAAAAATAATAATATAGTTAACTAGTTCACCTGCCAAAGAACAAATAATGTCTTCTTGGAATTGATCCATAAAACACAAACAACAGGGAAGGAAAACCCAAATAATAAGTTCCTGGAATTGATACATAAAAAACAAATCGCAGGGAAGGATAACCCCAACATTGGCAAAGTTATCTACACCTTTATTTAAATTCACAAGTCTATTGTTAGGCCCTGGAATTGTCATGTTTAATTCACATTCTCACCCTATGCTTACTCATAGTTTTCATTGTTATTACTATCATTTTGTAGAATTGTTGAGCTAGTATCTTAAACTTGGAGCATGATCACGTAAGTGTTCATTATTTAACCTATCTCCTTTATTTCAATAAGATTTGCATCAAAATGATTATTGATGATGGTGCTTGTGTTTTTTCAGGAAGGCATATGAAATCACGATCAAAGATACATATGAATCAACAATTAATTGCACCTAGTTATGTTCCTGCACCAATCTCCTACACTAGCATTCCTGCACCGATTTGGGGGTTTCATACATCGGCACATTTTCGGGAAAATCCGAGAAACGTTTTGTTCAAAATGATGTTCTAACACCTTCCCATGAGTTGGATTGCACCCAAGTCACACATGTGGGTCTCTAGAAGCAAATCAACAAATCTGCTCAAAATCTGCACAGTTTCCAAACTTCCACGTTTGACCTCGATTTGCATGATGATGGAGGAGAATCTCAGAAATATGAGAATATGGGTTTTTTACAAGTATAACAATTTATCTAGAACCGAAAATGTTTACCAAGATTCACAATGGTCTAAAAGTTACACGAGGGTCTTTGAGGGAGTTTTATAAAACGAGGTCATTTTTCCATATTTTTAGGATCTTGCCCAGATTTGAGAAAGTAGTGTTGTAGCGGCTACAACTACCCTCCAAACTTTTGCCTTAGCTTCATTTTGGAGCCTCCCTACCAACCTTTCATAGCACCTTGTCTTGCTTTGTCAAGTAGACAAGCTTTAGTATTTTGCTTGCACAAAGGTAGCCGGTTGATCACAGCTTGATGCATTCCTCTCACATGTTGTTCATCCAGACTTGGTCTAGCTGCAGGCTGAGCAACTCCCCCATGAAATTGCGCATTTATGGAGGGCAACTAGCCTTCCATCCAGAAATTGCACAATCCTATCTGGCATCCTGCTGGGCTCGAGAATGGCGTAATTCTGCGAGTCAACCCTCAAAGTGAAAATTGCGCAATTTTCCCCAGCAGGGCTGCTCAGCCCAAAATTTGTGCAAATTTGGGCAACAGTCAGTTACTCTGCCCAGAAATGGCACAAATCCCCTGGGTAGCCAGCCCAGCTCCCAGCCAGAATTGTGCATTTCCTTCCAGCAGATGAGCAGTTGCATGCATAAGCAGTATGGTTAACCAGTTCCAACCGAGACCGAGAAAACTTGACTTGCATGCATGGCTTTATTTTTCCTGGAATAGCAAAAGGCAACATGCAAAAGGCATCCCATGATTCAGGGAGCTATTTTTAGTAGCTGGAGGTTACATGTAAAGATCATTTAGAAACTTCCCTGCAAGTGTCACTCTTTTCTAGATTTATGGCATGCACATCATGAGCTCAAAACTTATTTATTCAATGCATCAGAGCTCATTCTTTCATTAATCACCTCATTGACCCTAATACCACTCATTTAGTAGAGATTTTTCTTACCTATACTTTTTTCTGCTTTGAAGGGGAATTTTATGAGAAAACATGCGGGCTCGCCGTGGGATCCCCCCTGTCCCCAGTTGTTGCTAATCTTTTTATGGAAGACATTGAATCCAAGGCTTTGGCATCAATTCGTCTCTTGCCTAAGCTATGGAAAATATTTTTGGATGACACTGGTGTCATCTGGCCTCATGGTTAGGATGAGTTAGATCAGTTTTTTCAACATCTCAACAACCAATCCTCCTCCATAAAGTTCACGATGGAGCAGGAAGTTGATGGGTGCCTGCCTTTTCTTGATGTTCTCATTTTGAAGAAGGATGATGTTTCTTTCTCCCACAAGGTGTTTTAGAAGAAAACTCATACTGAGCAGTATCTGCATGCAAACTCTCATCATTTCCATGCTAAAAAATGGGGTGTTCTCAACACACTTACCACTCATACGCTGAGAATATCGGATGAAGAGAACCTTGACAAAGAGAAAGCTCGTCTTCTTAGCGTTTTTGTCAATAATCATTATAGTATGCACCAAGGTCTGAAAGCTTTCCTCAAAGCTGGCAAAGGTCCCAAGGTTAGGAAAGACCCTATAGATCGAGCCTCAGGTGTGCATCTCCCTTTCATCCAGGGGACGACTGACAGGATTAAGAGAATCCTCAGGAAGCATAATATACCCTCTACCTTTAGACCCCTCAACACCATTTGTAGCTCCCTAAGATTTGTTAAACACCCGGTTGACCCCAAGGACATGAAATGTGTTTATGTTATTCCATATTTGTGTGGGACCCCCTATGTTGGTGAAACTGGGTGCTCTATTAATCAAAGGATTCATGAGCACGCAGTTGGCGTCAAGCATGGGAGAACCCTAACTTCAACCTTAGCAGAGCACACACAGAATACTAAGCATCATATATGCATTGAGGAGGCCAAGGTTATTGCTAAGATAGCTCACTTTCATCACCAAAAGTTTAGGGCGGCCATAGAAATCGAGAGGAGGCCGAGAAATCTCAATAGGGATGGCGGCTGGAATATTAGCAGTTGTTGGATCCCTACCCTATCCTCTTAGCGCCCTGCCTTCCGCCCCCCCTCTCCCCCCCTCCCCCCTTTTTTTCGTCTTTTCACTTCCCTCGCCTTCT
>APFE031517577.1:117003-129108 GCA_000404065.3 Pinus taeda
ATTCCTAGGTAAAAAAAAAAAATCAGTGAGATATTTTTAGGTACATATGAATTAAAAATAAATATATCTAACAATTTAATTAATGAATTAACTATCCCTTGAACCAGTGAAATATAGCTGTTACCAAGTCAATTATTCCCATTCCTGTGGTCAATTATAGCTGTTTAATTATAATCGTTTGAATTATTTGTCTCTCTATTTAACCTATGCCTGGATTTGGTTCTTCATGTTGCCTTGACGATGAACCACACATGTTGGTTCGAAATGCATCGAAAAATGAATTCCGATGTGATTATCACCGAAAACTTGTCTCAAAAATCTTATATGGATCACAGAAGCCTCAATTCAATAATTACATCCAGGAGTCTTCGACACATCTGACTCAGCTATTCACGTGTAAGTGGCCTCAGTTTGTATTTTTCAGCATTTCTGTTGCTTTTTGTGTTTTCTCTTGTGTGAGTGTTATTTTCTTGATTTCTTTGAATGCTTGTTGTTGCTTACATGTATACTAGCACCATTTCATTTTTCGTTGTTATCTCACTGTTGTCGCATGCATGAAATTGTTTTTCATGCAGGGTTGCTGATTCAGCGACTTGCTTCACCCACATGCATCTTGATCTGTTTACTGAATCTTTCATTCATGTTTGCATGCACTGTCAATCACTTCTGCTTTCACTGAGTGTCACCATGCATTCAATTTAATATTTTCTTTCAGTTTCCCGTCAACGAGACGAGCTAACCTTGACCCAGACTCTGCCTTCACTGAGACAACATTGCGCAATCTAGGGAAGGAAGGCTCTACCTTCCTCTCCAGAAATGCATATTTCTGCCCAGCCACTGTCCTCCAGGACTGTTTTGCGCATTTCTAAGGGACAGTGATTGTTGGCCCAGAAAATTATGCAATGTAGTCCCTAAGCTTGCAGACACTCCCAGCTGGAATCATGCATTGTGCAATTCCAACAGTCAGAGACCAGTCTGGATTGCGCACTGCACAAATCTAGTAGCTAGTCTTGCCTCCCAGACAGCCCAAACTGCCTTTTGCTAATTTTTGGTAGCTAGTCACCTAGCCTCCCAGAAGAAATTGTGCAATCTTGCCTATCAATTCCCCAGGTATGTGCTATGTCATTCCCCGAATTTGCTTTCATTTTCACTGACATGTTTCTTTCCATGCATTTTGCTTGTCTCCATATCTTTCAGGTGTTCATCTGCCTCTTAGCAGTCCAGGATCAATGGCTTCCAAGAGAGCAAGATCACAGGACACTGACAGAAATGCAGCTGGAGTAGCAGTTGAGCGAGTGTCCTCTAGTCTACCGATCTATGAATATACAAATTTGTTTCTAGACAAAGACATCAAGCTGAAGTTGCAATAGGTCAATGAAGCATTTGCAGGCACTTTTGAGAAAACCTTGAAGACCGATAGGTGTATGTGAACATTCACAAGTCTAACTTGTACCAGATTTCACCCAGATACCTCGCGTTGCCATGAGCAGACATGATACACTAGATCGTCTCTCACACTAACCCTTAGATGATGACCTTGAGCAATGTTAGTAGGATGAAGCTTGCAACCTTCTGGGCATGATATTATGATGAGATGTATCAGATGTCAGAGCCCGTGACCATCATGGAGACTCCCTTCAGCTTACCCAACAATAGTGCTAACTCCATAGACATTCTAAAGAACTGGTTAAAGGAGCCGACTTGATTTAGGTTGACACCGACCCAAATCTACAAGACAAATATATTATGGAAGGCGCGTATCAGTACTTGGTCATATTTGCATGTCAGCTATATGGCCAAGAAAGCACAGAAACCTTCCCGCAGAGTTGGGTGATCACACTAGACCAACTAGCTAGAGAAGGAAAACCATGTAACTGGTTCGGCATGTTGGCTCATCAGCGAAAAGAACAAGTAACGAAGGCTCAGAAATCACCCGGAGGTATGAAGGCAGAGATTTAGATGTCTGCCTACATCTTAGATGCAATCTATGCCCGACAGAAGTTCCCGGGTTTGGAGTGGGCATGGTCACCGACGGAGACTGCTATGAACACATATTTCAAGTTGTTGTCCAAATGCAGCTTCAGAGGAGTAATCACATGGCTATTCGGTCATTTTGTCACCCCAGTGTAAAAGATGATATTCGAACAGGATACACCCTACATGTCGAAGGAAGAAATGGAGGCGCTGATAGACATTACTAATTGGTATGCCTCACCATCTAGCACCTTCATCTGAATGTTTAGTGTAGAGAAGCCTCACATGTTTTACTGAAGTTTGCCTTGGACATACTTGTCATGTAGGAAGTACCTTATCACATCTCGGTAGGATTGACAGCTAGACTGCACTGGAAGAAGAAGGCACCTTGGCCCGCTCTTCCGTTGTAGATTGGGTTATATGAGATCCAGAGTATCAAGCAATTGAATGTCGAAGCAAAATTGATGAAGAAGTATCCTCTCGACCTCCGAAGCTACAATCCGTATGACCCACATTGCATTATGAAAGATCACTACAGGAGAGTACATTTCAACTGGATCCATGGGGCATTTTATTAGGCCAAGGAGAACCCATGGAGATATTGCTACAGTTTCTCTAGACCCAATGAATAGGTTGGCTTCGTTGTGGATTGGTTAGCGAAGCAACATGAAGCAGCATCACGGAGAGCACCAGCAGTAACAGCATGGGAAAGCATGCCAGTGCGTGAAAAAGATAAGAGGAAGATTATCAATCGCATGGAGGAGGAGAAAAGTTGAAAGTTCCGAGCAGACCCATTTGTAGAGGAAGTAGCTAGGGCTATAGAGACAAAGATGCACCATCACGACATGTGAATCGCGCAAAGGCAGAGGGATAAGAGAAGAATGGAAGAAGTAGAGAAGGAGTTGCATAAGCTGAAGGAGCAACTCCGAAAGGAAAAAGAGCTACGCAAACAGTAGAAGGGAGCGAAGCAGCAGCAGATACAACAGGGGGTGCAACATGTGCAAACAAATGAAACAACACCTGTACAGGTAGTGGACTTATTTGAGCAACTCGCTTTAGGTGAACAGGGTGAACCCTTGTAGGAACAGGACTTCACTCATGAGATTGAGAAAGCACTTCAACAGTTGGATGTAGACATGGAGCAGCAAGAGTTGGAACAGGACACCGACCTCATGCCTCATCACCAAGATGTCGACTTACCCATTTCACCGCATCTAGATGATGAGAAAGTCTCAAGTGACCAAGGAGACATTGAGATCCTTGGTGATCAATCGGAAGGAGAGATGCACAACATCTCGTTCAACGAATCTCAACATAGAGTTGTGCAGTCTTGTAAAGTGTCAACTTCAGAGGATCGTACATCTCCAGCGCAAGTTGACCAACGAGTGATCATGACTGATGTGCGCAAACATCCAGCAGCCTTGACCGATGCAACCAAAGTGTATGCCAAAGCCACTAGCTCAAGTGTTTTCTTTCTCATAGCTGAGAATGAGCGAATGGCGAAGGAACTACAGACAACCAAGCAAGGAGGAGAGTTGGTGACAGTGTCCACCCGAGCTGAACTGAAGAAGGAAATACTAGATGAAGTATTGTCCCTTGACACATTTATGCGAGCATTGTACTCCAAGTTTGATATCGTGCATAAGGCAGTCATCCATCTCAATGGATGGCAGCAACGATGTGCTAGAAGAGAATTCATCTTGACGAACTTGCATGTTGTTGTTGATGACATGCAAACATGGATGATGGAATACAAAGGAGCCCCACTTCACTTGCCTAAGATGACGAGGGCCAATGTGGTCGAGCTGAAGGCATGAATCTGGAGTTAGGGACGGAACTATGAAGAGCTTCTTCAGCTCATCACTAGCATATAGGCTTCCCATGCACGAGTATTCAAGAGTATGGATGTTGTGGTGTGCACACATGTGATCCTATCTTTTGGGACTCTCACCTAGGCGAAGGAAAAGAAACGGGTCTAACTAGAGCTTGACTCGTACTTCGATGAGTTGATGTGCATTGCCAATTTGCCACCAGCCCAGACTTTCCCATCAGTGCAGACATCATGCACAAGTATGTTGCTGGTTTGGCTACTTTGAAGGCAATCATGTGCACGCTTTCAGTCAAGTTGAACAAAGGATCCTAGGAAGTGTACCCAAATGCTATGGAGGCAAGTGTTAGGTTCCAGATAGATGTCACCGCGAAGTACACAGACACCATCAAGGACAGTCGATCATGGCATCAATATGTTACTTTTGATCAACATGAGGATGTTGAGGAGTTGGACTTCCATGATTTTATAAGTCAGAGTGATGTCTAGCATGGCTTTTCTCAAGCCATTTTGTTTCACATGGGTACACGTGCAACATAATGTAATGCCTTTTCAAGTGTAAGTCAAGTGTCAATAGTTGGATGTAACAATCATAGAGAAGATGAAGAGTCATGAGGGTAGTTGAACAACCACAAAAGGGAATGTCAAGGGTTACCCCACCCTTTGCTATAAATAGTCCATCATAACTCATTGTAGAGGATTTTGGTCAGCCAACCTTCCAATAGGAGTATCTAGAGAAAGCTTGGACAGTATTGTAATGAGCCTTGGCTTCTCCAATGCATAGAGCTAGTTCATCTCTTTGGAGGAGCAAGCGGTTCTGGATGTAACGTTCCACTATTGGAACTAGTGGTTGGACATTGATGTATTGTATTACTGGAACTTACACTTCTTTATATATTAAGAGTTGGCACATTTCATGCATATGGTGTATTGTATTCTATACTATCTAGTTTACTCTAAATGATATATTTATTGGTTGCTTACACATGCATGTATGGATTATTCTTTATTCGTATGTATGAATCTTTCTTAAATGTGTTTCTAGTTTAACCATCACTTTGGATTACTTGCTAACTTGCTTTCCAGCTTGTGATGCATCTTCGCTCATGTGTTCCCTTTCAAGCTAAGTACTTTTATAGGTTTCCAAGGGGCGCACTCATCTCAACCCCCATGTGTTAGAACTTCTCATGCACCTTCCTTGACTCACTGTAGTTGCCACACCCTTGCTGCCAACAGAGTTATCTTACTTACATCTATGCGAAATCACAATCAAGCCATTACCGTACGACCTACTGCTGGGACTCCTACACCAAACAGTCTGAGGTCTAATGGGGACTTCTTACCAGGGAGATCCACTGATATGTTGGTGGGTCCAACATCGTCAACATTTTTGGCACTAGAAGGAGGGCCAAATGACAAGCTATGTCCTCTCATCTAGTTTTGAACCTTTGCATATCTTTCATGGATTCTTGCACTCTTCTCCCTCTGTGATGTTTTTTGAATCACCAAGATGTCACCATCATGAGGGAGTTTTTTGATCACTTGTCCAATTACACATATGATGGTGAAGGCGAAGTGGCCTGGCCTGAGTACTTACATGACTTTCTTTCCATGCTTCATGAGGAAGATGGGTGTTCTGACAAACAGGCTAGCTTATTTCTTGTATACACACTTCATGAATCTCCACTCAGATGGTTGTTCAGCCTACTGGTAGACATCGTTCACTCACTTGAGCACTTTTTGTGATCTCATTGAAGAAACTTTCTATCATTTTGATCCAGACCATCTTGACCAAAAATTGTTGCAACAACCGAAGGCTCTGCATGAATCGATTATGGATTTTTGGTAGCGCTTCCGTGACTTATAGTTTCAAGATCTGAGTAGCCAGATGAAGTTTTCCTATCTTTGAGACTGATTTTAATATTACCTTAACAAATCTACTCGTCCCAAGAAGAAGTTTGAAATCAAGCCTTGCTTAGAATTCTTCAGTGAGGGAGCTGCGCAATCTCAACCGGATGTGGCCACTGTCTCGACTGGCTGTCTGCCGTCCTTTCGTCAAACAACTCCACCACTGCAGGGTGATGTTGAGGATCATGCTCACACACCTATTCATCTTTCACATCCTCCAAACATCACTTCACTTAATTTTCGTGCAGATTTGGTTGTGAGTCCTTCGAGTTGTCATATACATCCTGTTCCACAACCTCCGTCTTCGCACTCGGGTGTTCCTTTGGATGATACTACCTTTGTGTTCTTCCATTCCAGACTCTTCACTTGTTGTGAATGAGGAACAAGCCACTGATGGAGTTGGTGTTGCACAACCAACATGCACTGTCATTCATTGAGAGTATGAGTGGGAGCTTGAGCATCAACACTCAGTGAAGGATGGCTCCCTTATGTCTGAGCCCCTTCTGTTCATTCATGACATCTTTGGTCAACCTTCCATCCATGATCTCACATGTGTATATCCATCTATGGGTGCACCCATTGTTGATCACTCCTAGGATACACCAGATGTTGGTCCATCATTTGACAATGGAGAGGATGAGTTATTCATTGAAAATCCACTTGATCCTTCATCTGTCTTTTCCGAAAACACAGAGGATGAGTTTGTTCGCTTTTCATCTTCCCCTTTGTTTGATTCATTTGATCCTGAGGATGCCGATGAAATCATTGATTTTTCTGATCATGACTGTCGTGATCCATTCACTTCCACATTTGTTCATGATCGTGACTCTATCACAGTTGATTTTTCGAAGCTACCAGTCTATGATGATCTATCTAATGATGAAGTTGAAACACCCAAGACTGTTGAGACACTTCAACCCAAGATGATGGTTATGTCAGGCCCTCGCACTCTTGGGGTTAGTCTCACTTCCCATCAGGAAACTGTTGAATCACCCAAGGCTCCTCATCACTCATCTATATGCTTTGAATATCAATCTCACACATAGATCATACTTCCTCCAATTGAACTACATGATACCATCTCTCATGCATTGGAGGAATCTTACATTGCAAGCACTCATGCACGATGCAAGTTATCTTTGTTTCTTTCGTTTTATTGCATGTCACAGTCAAGAATGTGCTTATGCTTCAAAGTTTCATGTTGTGTCACACAACACCATGATAAGTCCACAGTCTTCTCATCATGTACTTGCATTCACTTATTTCATGTTGGCACTTTGAAACATGAAGTGTGGTTGTCTTCATTGTTATATCTTTCTTTCTTGTTGGTTCGCACAATTTGGTTTCTTGCGAACCAAGCCTTCACCAACATGGGTCAACCAATGTGCCGGTGGCTGCATTGGAAATATCACTTCACGTGATCAGGCCCATGCACTGTTAGCTTAAGAGTGGGAGTAGTGTTTTGTTTTAGTTGGCTCGATTGCATACTTGTTTGCTTACCTGCTTTGTTCGTTTATTTGTTTGCTTTCTTGTTCACTTACTCGCTTTATTTCACTTTGCTTTTGCTCTTTCTTCTCTTTGTTGTTTGTTAGTTCACTTATTTCATTTGTAGGATAGTTTCGCATGAAACCATGTATGACTCTTGAAACACGCTGGGTAAAGTACAAGAGGGCTTGTACAAATATCACTACTTGGTGATCTGTCAAACTGCCTCTGTATTAAGAACTTACTTTTTTTAGTCCATGATACGTTGAAGGAAAATACGTACTGTTCAAATTGAACCTTGGTGAAAACACAATGCTTGCATGTTAACTAGTATCACCTACTCTAGTCGGTTGTTTTTGGGTTAACCCTTGTCAGCTCAGTCAAGTACAGTAAGGTGAGGGGGAAAAACTTAACAAGAATGTCAGAGGTATAATAAACTACTTCTCTGCTAGAACAACCTCTTCTTCTCTCAATAAGCCAGGATCCCTCTTCTGCCTCCAAAATGAATAAGTGTTATGCACAGTTGAAAAAATGAAAAAGACAAAAAATGAAAAGTCAAAAAAATTCAAAAATGAAAAATGAATAAGGCGAAAGAAGAGAAAGGCTTCCCGTTGGTGTCTAGGTATGAACGATTTATTCACCCTTTTTCCTACAATAATTTATCAATCTGGGTGCGTATCCTTTCAAGGCAATGCGCAAGGTATATGCAGGGCAAGAGCACAATCCGTTTCGACCAAGGGTTCACGATTAAGGTTCAAAACATTGTTGTGAAACTAAATCAAATACAAATTTAGGAAAGCAATTACAAGAATTAAAAAACTGTAACATCAAGCATAAATTAATAGATAACACACACAAAAAGACGCAGCACCTGATCATAAGAGCGGGCCCAGTTCTTTGATCAGGGCTACGTTAGTCACAACGAAGATTAGAATAGAAAAATAGATGATAATTTATTAATTTGAAAAATGGTTATTACAATATCAATGGGGCGTCCCCCATTTATAGGAAAAACTATCTTTTATACACAACGACGAAGAACAAGCTCTTTCCCCAAAACATGGTAACCCTATCCCTAGAATTATACATTAGTTTGGAACGTCACCAACATCAGACAGACAAGATCAGCAAGATTCCTAAGAATGGTTCAAGGATCTGCGACTCTAGCTGCGCAGCCTCCTTATGGCTGGTCGTTGTTGCGAAGAGAAAATCCATTACGGAAGGCTGAAGCCTCGATTCCTATTCTCCAGAAGCTGTGGTCAAACATACATTTTAGTGCTGCGAATAGGCAAATCTTTGTGACTTTACTTCATTAATAAAATATTCCAATAGACAAGTCAGGGGTGTTTACCTTGTAAGTTTAGCATAGTAAACATGCCGGTAAATAAGTGAAAAAGGGTCAAAAAGGGTGATGGAAATGCAACAAAAAGATAGCTTGATTTGGTGCCCAACATCTCCCCCCAACTATCCTTCTACATGCCCTTATGCAGTTCATTGCTTTGGTAGGTCTGGATTTCACAGACTATAGGCTTCCTGAAGCTGAGCGAGATCATATTCTCTAGCCATCTCTGTTCCTGGGAATTTAAAACTGTTTGAAAGGAGGACTTCCTTCCACCAATCTCCCAGGACATTATACGCTAGAGTGTAATTTTCTACAGGCAACTAAACAGTAGGAAACTGAAACTGGATCCCCATCCACTGGACCCCGCATGTTTGGACACGTGCCACATATCTGGGCACTCTGGGGAGCACAAGTGCAAAATTTGGTGCCCCAAAAGGTTCCCTATTCCAGACAGCTGTAGGTGACATCATCCACATTTTCTGACAACAATCAAGAGCCTCATCTTGAAATGTGACTAATTGCTTGACACAAAGATCAAGGCACAAATTTTGTGTCCTCATCATTCTATCTTTGTTCCCCTCAATTCCCAAAAAGGTGTTGTGTTTAGTGAACATGGTGATCGACCTCTCATGTTCTCTTCTTACTATAAATGGCTTTGTAGCCTGATTGGATTCAAATGTGTTAAAAGCATTCTACCAGCTGATCTGATTGAAAGTGTAAGAGGTGAGGGCCCTTAAATGAATGTCCCCCACATATGGGACAGGGTTGAATGCTCTATCCAGGCGTAGTAGATACCTGTGCAGGTAAAACTCACACATGAAATGTTGAATTGGCATGTCATGGGTCCTCATTATTCGGAGGAATTGTACACCATCTTCTATTTCATAACTAATCTCCTTTTTTATGCTTTCCATGTAGAATAAAAGAAAACATTCATGTAAGAATAGAGAATAACAAGAAGCAAGGGGGTGACATGCCATCACCTCTTACGCCATATTAAATGTTTTCTCCTTATCATTCTTCAGCTCTACCACTTGCTTTTCCAGCTACTCCATCTTGAGCTACTGCTTTGCATGCCTTAATCTCATGATATCTATGCGCTCCACATATTCAAAAATGGTTGTGGAGGCTCGTTCCTGATTTCTTCTAACCTCATTTTGATACTAAGCCACAATAGATTTCCAAGTCTGCACCTCAGTCATTAAGGCATACTCGCGGTCTTCAAACAATCATTTGACCGAGTCTGTTTGAGTGGCAACAAAGGTTGTGGCTATCTGGTCCACCTGAGTCTCTGCTTCTACTCCTATGGCCTTGGACTTTTTAGCTTGCCACTTGTATTTCTTCATCTACTTCTACATTTTGTGTACCTACTTCCTTAGTTTCTTGACCTCCATCTTAAGCCACATTATCTCTTTAAATTGCAGCTGGTACTTTTGCTTGACAGGGAGTCTTCATTTTTCACACAGCTCTACCCATTCCTGTTTAACTAAAACTTCCTTTGTTTCCGCAGATAGAGATAAATTCCGCAAGACGGCTTTTGCTCTGCTGACTATCAGGTTTTCCTCCACTACCCATTCGTCTTCGATTATCTCCTGCTTCATGACCTTTTCACTTGGTTGTTCCATTGGCTCATTCGTCGAGACCGCTTCGCTTGGTCCCTCCTCTTTGCCAACGACTACTTCCTCTTGTTGTGTGCTCACCATGACTGGTGATGCCCTTGCGAGATGCTCTCCTACTAATGTGTCTGTTGGAATCCTTCCCGGTTCCCCAGCCTCAGGGACCTCTACCTCTTTTCTCCTTTCAGACTCTAAAGTGCCTATCGCCTGAGTAGCATCCACCCCACATGATTCTAGCCTCTGTGATAAATTCAAAGCTAGAGGAATGGCGAGATCTTCTTCTTTGCACCGATCGGAATGAGTTACCCTTGCTCCTTTTGGGATAGAGGAGAAAAAGGAGAACTGGCATGAGTCTTCAATGTTCAGTCCTGAGGTCAACGCTAGTTCTTATGGGTCAGCGCCAACCTCATGCCCTAGTTCTCCTAGAGCTTCCTCCATGGGTTCCATGGCTTCCCTAGCTCCAGTCCCCTCTTGTCCTTATTCCTCCTCTTCCATGGGTTCGATGGTCAGGGTGGTCACGACCTCTTCTTCATTCGGGTTATCCTCCTCCATTGCTCCATGGTGGTAGGAGGTCCTTGTGAGGTACCCTCGGTCGCAATATCGACCAATTCACCCACTCTTTCCTATTATGGTCCTACCTATGTGGTTATCATGCTATCAAATTTCTCTGCTAGTTCTATAGGCGAGGTTTTTTCTTGTGGGACAGCCTAAGTCGTGGTACTAGTGGGCCCTTCTGTGTCAACTCCCACATCTTCCATTGGCTCCACGGTTTTGGCTTGCCCTTGGGGAGTAACCTTTTCTTAAAATTCTTCGGCTTCCATCTCCATCTCTTCCGGTTACTCCTGGTCAACATAATCATATTCTCTTGCATTTTCTTCCTCCATGGCTTCTGGTTCATCTTCCCTGGCAGCGACAGTGACTGCTACTTCTTCCTCTGTGGAATCCCAAAATAGTTCCCATGGGATTGGGATTCGTCTGATGGCATTCATTACTAACAGCTAAATCAGCCCATGGTGCGTGATGACCGCCAATACCTGTCGCAACCCCTGAGCCAAATGTGTCATTAGGTGAAGGCTTCTCAATAGGAAATAAGGCACATTCATTGAGAAAGCCTCTGCTTGGGGAAATCGCAGGTGAGCTAGTATGTGGAGATGGTATTTGAATATGGTGGAGTATCTCCCTTCGCAAGTCATATATTTTATGACAAACTCTGATACTCCTCCCCATGGATGCGAAAGCGAGTCTCGGTCGTATCCCTGACCCTTTTGCATGATTCTTTCTCCTGCCTGTAAAAAGGCTTAGGGAAACTCCGGAAGGGCAGTCCTTCTTGAAAACCATCACTGTCCATTTTGAGGGAGCCCACTGACTTCTGCAATGGCTTCCTCTATCATAGGGATTTCAATTCCATGGACGTGAGAGCTTTCTTCTCCCAAGTTGAGTACAAAATCTGCCGCAATTTCTTCATTCGACCCTCTCAAAATATCGAAATAAACATTCTAGCCTGCGTTCTCAAAGATCTGCCATACCTCCCTATTGTTTCGAACTCAAGTTGTATCTTTAGGCTCATGCCGCACAGATCGTCCACACATCACTGTAGAGGCGGGATCAGCTCGACGAATGCAGTTAGCAAGCAGGGGAGAATGACAGGGCTCCAAACCATTGGCAACTGAAATAACGTCATGGTCGCTTTTGGGGACAACGGATGAACAGTACTGGTACGTTTGAAAATGATGACAGATTATGGTGGTACTGTTAGATATTTCAGAGATTTAATGTAGTGTGTTGGGGAGGTGACTGATTATGACTCTGCGCGTATAAATACGCATTCCAACACATCAAATTTATGATTATGAAGTACCAAAATCATTAGATTCTATTAGGTGAGGATCATGTGTCATGAATGCTTTTTCGTGGGACGTCGTCGTTTATTATGATGCCCCCCCCCCCCCAAA
>APFE031517577.1:129943-152437 GCA_000404065.3 Pinus taeda
CACATTTTAATGTCTTTTTGGAATATTTTAATTAAATCTATCAAAATCAACGGAGACGTACCTGGGGACCTACCTTATGGTGGAGTAACAGCAAAATGTCTGGCGGAGTAACAGCAACAGGGAGTAACAGCAGCAGGGAGTAACAGCAATAGGGAATAACAACAACGATGAAGTAATGGCAACGACGGAGTAACGAAAGTTACGGGGTAACAACACCGGC
This sequence comes from Pinus taeda, assembly GCA_000404065.3. Taxonomy (NCBI): domain Eukaryota; kingdom Viridiplantae; phylum Streptophyta; class Pinopsida; order Pinales; family Pinaceae; genus Pinus; species Pinus taeda. Next base: position 130,164 of record APFE031517577.1, read on the forward strand.
GGAATAATGGAAACGTCGGAGTAATGACACTGGAAAAGTAATGAAAGTTACAGAGTAATAGCACTGACGAAGTAACAGTAGTTGCGGAGTAATGACACACGCAGAGTAACAGCAGTTGCGGAGTAACAACACCGGTGGAGAAATAGTAGTTGCAGAGTAACAACACTGGCGGGGTAATATCAGTTGCAGAATAACGACACCGACGGAGTAACAACAGTTTCAGAGTAATGGCACCGGCGGAGTAACAACAGTTGCGGAGTAACGGCACCGATGGAGTAATAACAATTGCAAAATAATGTCACCAGTGGAGTAAGAGCAGTTACGGAGTAACGGCACCGACGGAGTAGCAGCAGTTACAGTAACAACAGTTACGAAGTAACAACAACATCTTAATAGCAGCACTGGTGGAGTGACAGCGCCGAGTGTTACATTTCTCCTGGCCATATTCCTTTGTTATTCCTGCAAAATACAAACAAGTAATAACAATATATATTAATATATATATATATATATATATATGATTTTTTTTATTTTTTTTTTAAGAGCAGAGTGAGAGTGTCCATCATTCCAACAACCATTAAATTAGATGAATCAGAAAGGTGTTCGATAAAGGCATCTTTAGAGGCTAGACGGTGGTATAGTTTTAGACGGTGTCCACTTACTAAGAACGGGGTATGATTCTCATCTATTGTAATTAATCTAATCGTTCCATTGTCGAACATTGCGTCCACTTGATATGGCCCCATCCAGCGAGTGCGAAGCTTGCCTTTGAAATCCTTAAATCGAGAGTCATACAGTAATTCCCAATCCCCCACATGAAACACCTTACTTTTGATAAATTTATCATGCCATTTCATTCTCTGTTGTTGAACAACAGTAGTCTTCTGGACAACTACTGACCGAATCTCGTCCAACTCATTTAGCTATTCCAATCAATGTTTATGTGCTTCTGATAGGTCTAGGCCTACTTCTAGAGATGTTCTAAGTGTATTGATCTCAAATTCCATTGGAAACAAGGGGAATTTACTATATACTAATTCAAATGGAGAAAACCCAGTCGTGTTCTGCCATGTTGTTATGTATGCCCATAAAGCTTCTAGAAGTTTTTGTGTCTAGTCCCGGTGATGACTTGCTACTATCTTTGTCAAGACATTTTCCAATACCTTGTTTGTGCTTTCTACTTGTCCGTTCACCTGGGGGTGATAGGGGGTTGTCACTCTATGTTTGACCCCATATTTCTGCATCAACTTCCTTATCATGTGAGATGTGAATTGTGATCCTCCATCCGATACAATTTCCCTTGGAGTACTGTATCGGGAAAAAATTTCTTCAAAAAGAAAGTCTACCACTACTTGCTCTGTTGCTCTTGTGACTGCTCTGGCTTCCACCCATTTAGTTGCAAAATCAGTGCAGACTAGGATGTAAGCTTTCTGATGAGAAGGTGGGTTGAAGGGTCCAACGAAATCAATGGCCCATTTCTCAAATGGTTCAAGGACTATTTGGGGTTGTAGAGGCATTTCATCTGCTTTCCCAGGTTGTCCCATCAGTTGACAGCTATCACACCTTTGAACGTAATCCTGAGCATCACGAAAGATGGAGGGCCAGTAATATCCCATTTGCAACACTTTGTGACCTGTTCTTTTATCTGCAAAATGTCCTCCACAGGGTCCATCATGTGTAGCCTTTAATATCTCATAGATAACATCTTCTGCCACACAACACCGAATCTGTTGATCAACCATTGTATGAAAGAGATATCCTACCATCCATGAATATCAAGTACTCTGGTGAATAATATTCCTTTGCTCCTTATAAGACAGATGACGAGGCACCTTCCCTGTAGCAAGATAATTAGTAATATCTGCATAGAGTGTTGGAAGAAACTACAAAAAGATGTTCATCTAGAAAATTATCTTCAATTGGTGTATTCTTACCATCATGTTCTATCCTAGACAAGAAATCTATAACCACATTGTCCTTCCCTGGTTTATCTACTATAGTAATATCAAATTCCTATAGTAGTAAAATCCATCTTGTAATGCAACCAGGGGTAACAGGTTTATTCATTAAATACCTGATAGCTACATGATCAGTATGTACAAAGGTAGGATACCCGGCAATGTAGTGCCGGAATTTGTTGATGGCATAAATGATAGCAAGGAACTCTTTTTCAGTCACTGTGTAGTTTAACTCAACAGGAGCTAAATTCTTACTAACATAGTAAACTGTGTATGGTATTTTGTCCTCTTGTTGTCCTAAGACTGCACCAATCGTTGTTTGAGAAGCAACCATATGAATATGGAAAGGTAATGCCCAGTCCGGCCCTCTAAGGATCAGAGTGATACAGAGAAATTCCTTAATTTTCATAAATGTTGCATCATATTAACCTATCCACACAAAATCTGAATCTTTTTTTAGCAATTGAAAAAGTGGATGTGCTACCTTAGCAAAATTTTCTATAAAACGCCTGTAATAACTAGCACAACCAATAAAGCTGCGTACCTGCATGGGCATTTTGGGTGTCGGGAAATGCATAATTACCTTTAACTTTGCTGGGTCCATCCGGATCCCTTTAGCTGAGAGAAAATGCTCCAGAACAATTCCCTCCTCCATCATCATATGGAATTTTACCATACTCAGAGAGACACGCACTTGTATACACCTTCCAAGAACTTTTTCTAAATTTTTCAGCCCTTCTACAAATGAATCCCCATATGGAGTAAAGTCATCCATGTAAATTTCAACACTGTCATCTACCAAATCAGAGAAGATCCCCAAAATTACCCTCTGGAACGTTTCAGGTGCATTACACAGGGCAAAAGGAAGGACCCGGTATGCAAATGTTCCCCAGGGGCATGTGAAAGTGGTTTTGTCCTGATCTTCAGGAGCTATCTGGATCTGGTTATACCCACTAAACCCATTTAGAAAAGAGAAAAACTTTTTGCCAGTCAATGTGTCCAAAACTTGATCATAAATGGAAAAGGAAAATGATCTTTCTGCGTTGCTTTATTTAATTCTTGATAATCCACGCATATCTGCCATTTACCATTTTTCTTGGGGACCATTACTAATGGGGAGACCCATTAGCTATCTGAGATGGGGTAAATGAAACCTACGTCCAGTAATTTTTGAAGTTCTTCTTTCACAACATTTTTGAATGCGGGGTTCATCCTTCTCTGAGGTTGTCTCTTAGGATGACAATCTTCCTTAATGTATATTTGATGGGTACATAAATCAGCAGGAATCCCCTTCATGTCCGAATAATCCTAGGCAAATGCTTCTTTATGTTTCCGAAGGACATCCACAAGCTGCTTCTTCTGGGATTCTGACAAGTTGGATTAATATTTAGGGTTTTCCCTGGTTCTAATTCCACTGGCACACTTTCATAGGGTGCATCAACGGTAGCTCCTCTAATCCTTCTGCTGTTTCAATATTTTCCTAAGTCTCATAGCTTAGGATAGATTCTAGGATTTGTTGATTTGGCTCGGAAACGGAGCAAGGATCATCCATAAAGGAGGTGATTACATCATCTTCCGACTCCATTTTTAACTGAAGGGCCTGTCTAATGGTGAGGACTGGTCTTAATTCCTCATTTTCCAATTCAGGCTCTTTCCTAGATAAAATTTTCTTTCCACCTGTTGGTTTTATGGATGGGTTAGGTTCTGCAGGTGGGTATAACACTAAGTTCTTAGTGTTGTGACCATTTGAAATAACCATGTGCCCTGAACGACACCCAATGTAAGCATCCATAGTAGCCAACCATGGTCTACTTAAAATCAAAGGATGGCCGCCCACCGAAGATTGGGTATGTAAGACCAAGAAATCTATGGGATAGTGCCATGAATCCACTGAAATTGTTACATCTTCCAACTTCCCTATAGGTTTGACTGTAGATCGGTCTGCCAATTCCAATATTATAGGTGTATATTTCAAGTTACGAAGACCTAATGCATGCATGGTGTCAGTGGTGATAACATTAATGGCAGCTCCCAGGTCTACCAACACATTCAGAATCTCTACCCCATTAATTTGTACTGTCAGAATTGGGTTCCGCGGATCTCCATACATTTCAGGCATTGACTTTCCCATCATGAAATTTGATAATTTTACCATAACATGAATGGTAAGGGGGTATTTGGATTTTTTTGCAGGTTTCTTTGAACAATATTCCCTAAGATTCTTTGCATATATTGGCACATCCTTCATAGCTTGTAACAGGGGAATTTTAACAAATAAGTTCTGCAATTCTCCTAATAAATCAAATTCAGCTTGAGGGCTTGATTTTCTCAAAGTTAGTCTCTCTGGGTAAGATGGTTCAGATTGATGTTGTTTTAAAGGAGGCGCCTAGTTTCTATCACTTTGTTTTGGCTCTTTATTAATTGGTTATGATTCCTTGCCTTCACTATCAAGTTGTTCAATGATAACTGGAGGAGGTTGAACATTAACTGTCTGCCCTGATCGTAGATTCATTTCATACAACTCTGCAGTGGAAATATGAAGGTAGGTTAAGAATGTCAGCTTGATGAGTTCCCTTATTACTAGGATTCGGATTAGGTTGGATTGGAAGCTGAGGACGGGGAGGTTGATTACCAGGAGGCACATTAGAGGGCAGTTGGAGTTGTTGTTGTGGCATCGACTAAGGAAACTACCCAGGAGGGGATCCTCACCAAGTTGGAGCCCATGGGGAGCTCGAATTGGCTTGAGGGTTCCACAGCTGCCAAGGTGGAAACTGGTATTGCAGCCACATGGAAGGATAGGGCATGGATTGAGGATTCATATTAAAATTAGTGAAATATTGAGATGGATCTGAGTACATACCTTGATTTCCCATCGGTGGTCGAGGCTTTCATGGCTTTCTAGACCCCATAAGGTACATTTGCTCCGTGTCTTCCCCCATCCCTTGAAATACTGCTTTCAGCCTTGGCAATGAGGGGCATGAGCTTGTTGCATGATTTAGATCACAGATTGCACATTCCTCTATGGATTTTAACAGACATTCCCTTTCTGGATGCTTCTTTCTACACTTCGGGTAGAATATCACCATGGTCCTGTCCAATTCCAGCTACTCCTATTTTACTTGTAACGTATCCATCTATGCTGACAGAGTACTAAGGATATCCAATCTAAAGTTGTCTAGCAAGTTCCCGATTTCTACCTTCGTAACACCCTCGCCATACCCCTTTGCTGAGCGAACCCCTTGTATGTTTCTTGTAAGCCCCCTTGAGCACTAGATGCATAGTTCACAGATAGCGTCAAAGCTTTCCTTAGATATGTCTCCCTTTCCCACAATGTTCAATAGTTCCATCGAGTCCTCACGAAAAGATCATAGGAGGATCATTTTTAAAATTTCCTTATCCAGGTTAGAGTGACCTGACCTCTGTAAGGTGTACTTGAATCGTTCCACACAATCTTCCAAGCTCGCGTCTTCTTTTTGTGTGAACTTGAAAAGTTCCTCCTTGAGGTTCCGGGATTTACAGTAATCCAGGTATTTCTCTAGAAAAGTTGTCTGCATATCATCCCATGTGGAAATAGAGCTCCCTCCAAGGCCCATGAACCATCTCAGAGCCATTCCTTTTAATGTGGAAGGGAAAAAATTTTACTCCTGGGAATCCATCATGTAGTCATACCCTCAGCACACTATGTCGAAATCGAATAAAAATGTGTTGGGGTCTTCTAAAACAAGCCCATGAAAGTTTGGTAAGGCTGCTAATGGAATAGGCTTTGTGGGTGCACCAGCTCCTAGATCCCCGATCAGAAACTCGATGGTGGAGGTTGTGGGAGCCATAAGTATCTTCTAATAACCACTGGGTATTTCAACAAGCTCTATAGAAGATGGTTGAGGCTTCCTTACCACTTGGATTCGAGTTGCTTTAATAGCACTTCCTCAGTCCCTTGGTGATGCAAGTACCCCTTCGTTTCCTTCTCCTGCGTCCTGATGACTTGATCCCTCAGCTACAAACTCCTTTCCTTTGCTAGAGTGGTCTAACTCTATCGATGTTCTCCTTGTGACCTCTTCCCCTTCTATTACCCGCGTAAGATTTTCTTGGTCAGGTATACTGCTGGATATTTCCTCAACTACTGGAGGGACCTGCTGTGTCGAGTCACCAAAGAATGTTGTAGACAGCACTGGTTGATCTATTGATTGTCCCACAGACTTCACTCTCCATGCCCCTGGTCTCATGGCTATGCAAGAGGATGCTTCTAATTCAACCCTTGCTATAATTTGTTGGATATAGGTATTTCTTCCCATATCTTGTCCTCCCCTCTTTGGGGCTCTCCCTTTGCCCCTCTTATTTGGTTCTTTTTTCATAAAAATGTTGGTATGATGGAAGGTCTTGGTATAAACCTACAATGCTTTAGTCTTGAAGTAAGGTGTCCAAGGACCATTCCTTCCCCAAGACGAAAGATCTTTCAAAAAGAAAGGCAGCTAAAAAAACAATAATCTAGAGTTCAGGGCCCGAAGCATGGCGTCAAAGGACTCCTCCCTCCCCAAGACAAGAACCAGGAATAACACACACCTTGAGAATACCTAATACTTCCAAATATTAAGCAGGGTGTCAAAAGACTCCTCCCTCCCTAGGGTAAAATCTAGGGTTTCCCAAAAAAACACACAAGGGTTTGAAAGAAATAAATTCTAACTCAAGGCCTAGAGTAGAGCATCAAAAAACACCTCCCTCCCCAGGACAAGATAGTGGCCCAAATCAAACAAAAAAAAAACAAAACAAAAAACAACAGAAAGGACAGCTATGCTCAGGACTTGAAGCAGAGTGAGAGAACTTGTTCTCTCCCCGGGACAAGAGATTGACCCTCTGGTTGGTTCGGATCGTTGTCTTCCACCTTGTTAGCCTCCCCAGCAATGACGCCAAAATGTTGGTGTCCAGGTATGAATGATTTATTCACCCTTTTTCCTACATTAATTTATCAATCCGGGTGTGTATCCTTTCAAGGCAACGCGCAAGGTATATCCAAGGCAAGATCACAATCCGTTCCGACCAAAGGTTCACGATTAAGGTTCAAAACATTGTTGTGAAACTAAATCAAATACAACTTCAGGAAAGCAATTACAAGAATTAAAGAATTGTAACAACAAGCATAAATTAATAGATAACACACACAGAAAGATGCAGCACCTGATCAGAAGAGTGGGCCCAGCTCTTTGATTAGGGCTGCGTTAGTCACAGTGAAGATTAGAACATAAAAATAGATGATACTTTATCAATCTGAAAAAGGGTTATTACAATATCAATGGGGTGTCCCCCATTTAAAGGAATAAATTGTCTTTTATACACAGTGAGGGAGAACAAACTCTTTCCCCAAAACATGGTAACCGTATCCCCAGAAATATACATTATTTTGGAATGTCACCAACATCAGACAGAAAAGATCAGCAAGATTTCCAAGAATGGTTCAGGGATCGCGAGTCCAGCTACACGGCCTCCTTATGGCTAGTCATTGCTGCAAATAGTAAATCTGTTGCAGAAGGTTGAAGCCTCGGTTCCTGTTCTCTAGAAGTTGTGGTCAAACATACATTTTAGTGCTGTGAATAGGCAAATCTTCGTGACTTTACTTCATTAATAAAATATTCCAATAGACAAGTCAAGGGTGTTTACCTTGTAAGTTTAGCATAGTAAACATGGGTAAATAAATGCAAAAAGGTCAAAGAGGGTGATGGAAATGCAATAGAAAGATAGCCCGATTTGGTGCCCAACACTTCCTGCATAGAGAGGTGATGCAAGTAACTCCATTAGGGTACTGACCAAGCTCGCTGGCAGTGGAGCCATGCTTGTGTTCCTATGTAACTCGTCAGGGTACTGTCGAGGCCTACTAGTAGCGGAGCAACACCAGAGATGGAACTAAGACTCTAACGAATATACTGCTTGTGCATAAATATACCCCTCAACCCCAATCGAAATAATTGTGTTGCCTTGGCTTGGAATGTGTGTCAATCGACCAAGAGCTTGGTAGATGCAACATCTCACAATCAAGCTAGTGTGAAACCAAGATGAGTTGAGAATTGAACAATACTTCCAGAGGTGATAGACTTTCTTTTCACAAACAAGGTCCATTCAGAGAACTCGAGTTCTACCAGTGTGTCACCAAGTGTTGTAGCAGATACAAATACCCTCCAAAATTTTCCCTTAGCTTTGTTTTGGAGCCTCCCTACCAACCTTTCACAGCACCTTGTCTTACTTCATCAAGTACACAAGCTTTAGTATTTTTCTTGCACAAAGGTTGCCTATCAATCACAGCTTGATGCATTCCCTTCACAGGTTGTTCATCCGAACTTGGTCTAGCTGCAGGCTGAGCAACTCCCCCAAGAAATTGCACATTTTTGGAAGGAAACCAGCCTTCCCTACATAAATTGCACAATCTTATATGGTAGCGTGCTAGGCTCCAGAATTGCGCAATTCTGCCAGTCAACCCTCACACTGAAAATTGCGCAATTTTCCACAGCAGGGTTGCTTAGCCCATAATTTGGACAAATCTGGGTGGTAGTCAGCTGCTCTACCTATAAAATGTAGAAATCTCCTAGGAAGCCAACCCAGCTCCCAGCCACAAATGTGCATTTCCTTCCAACAGTTGAGCAGTTGCATGCATGAGCAGTCTGGTTGACCAATTCCACCCAAGACTGAGGAAAATTGACTTGCATGCATGGCTTGCTTTTTCCTTCAATAGAAAAACCCAACATGCAAAAGGCATCCCATGATTCAGGGAGTTATTTTTAGCAGTTGGAGGTTACATGCAAAGTTCATTTAGAAACTTCCCTCCAAGTGTCGCTCTTTCCTAGATTTGTGACATGCGCGTCATGAGCTCAAAAATTATTTATTTGATTCATTATAGCTCATTCTTTGACATCATTATTGGAGCTTTGACATCCCACAGCACATCCAAGAATCTTCGACACATCCAACTAACCTATTCACAGGTAAGTGGCCTCAGCTTGTCTTTTTCAACATTTTTGTCGCTTTTTGTGTTTTCGCTTGTGTGAGTGTTGTTTGCTTGATTTATTTGAACACTTGTTGTCATTTACATGTATAATAGCTTTTACTAGCACCATTTTGGTTTTTGTTGATGTCGCATGCATGAAACTATTTTGCATGAAGGGTGGTTGATTCAGTGACTCACTTCACCCACATGCATGTTGATTTGTTTACTGAATATTTCATTCATGTTTGCATGCACTGTCAATCACTTCCACTTCACTCAGTGTCACCATGCATTCAATTTCATATTTTGTTTTAGTTTCCCATCGGTGAGTCGGGCCAACCTTGGTCCAGACTCTGTCTTCACTGAGACAACATTGCGCAATCTGGGGAAGGAAGTGTCTGCCTTCCTCTCTAGAAATGCACATTTCTGCCTAGCCACTATCCTCTAGGATTGTTTTGCACATTTCTGAGGGATAGTGACTGTTGGCCCAAAAAATTGCGCAATGTTGTCCCTGAGTCTACAGTCACTCCGAGCTAGAATTGCACATTGCACAATTCTAGTAGTCAGAAGCCAATCTAGATTACGCATTGCACAAATCCAGTAGCTAGTCTTGCCTCCCAAATAGCCCAGACTCCCTTTTGCACATTTCTGGCAGCCATTCACCCAGCCTCCCAGAAGAAATTGTGCAATCTTGCCTATTAGTTCTCCAAGTATGTGTGCTATGTCATTCCCAAATTTGATTTGGTTTTTGCTGACAGATTTCTTTCCATGCATGTTGCTTATCTCCAGATATTCAGGTGTTCATCTGCCTCATAGAAATCTAGGATCAATGGACTCCAAGAGAGCAGGATCACAAGACACTGATGGAAATGCATCTGGAGCAGCAGTTGAGTGAGTGTCCTTTAGTCTACCGATCTATGAAGATACAAAGTTGTTTCTAGACAAGGACATCAAGTTGAGGTGGCAAGAGGTCAATGAAGCATTTGCAGGCACTTTTGAGGAATACCTCGAAGAACATCAAGTGTATGTGAACATTCACAAGTTCGGCGTATACCAGATTGCATGCAGATACCCCGTGTTCCCATGCGTAGACATGATACATTGGATCGTCTCTCACATTGACCTTGGGCATGAGATTATGATGAGATGTATCATATGTCAGAGCCCATGACCATCATGAAGACTCCCTTCAGCTTACCCAACAACATTGCTAACTCCAAAGACACTCTTAAGAACTAGTTAAAGGAGTCGTCTCAATTCAAGTTGACACCCAACCGAATCTACAAGATGAAGATATTGCGAAAGGCGTATCAATACTTGGTCATATTTGCATGTCGACTATATGGCTAAGAAAGAATGGAAAACCAATTGGCTAGAGAAGGAAAACCATGTAATTGGTCTGGCATGTTGGCGCATCGACTAAAGGAACAAGTAATGAAGGCTTGACAGTCACCCGGAGGTATATAGGCATATATTTACATTTCCGCCTACATCTTAGATGCAATCTATTCCTGACAGAAGTTTTCAGGTTTGGAGTGGGCATGGTCACCGGCGAAGACTGTTGTGAAAACATATTTCAAGTTGTTGTTCGAATGTAGCTTCAAAGGAGTAATCACACAACTGTCCAATCGTTTTTTCACCCGAGTGTACAAGATGATATTCGAACAGGATCCACCCTGCATGTTGAAGGAACCAATGGAGGCGTTGATAGACATTTTTTATTAGTATTTGTCACCATCCTACACCTTCATTCGAATGTTCAACATGGAGAAGCCTCTGCATGTTCTACCGAAGTTTTCCTTGGACACACTTGTCTTGCAGAAATTAGCCTATCACATATCGGCAGGATTGACAGCTAGGTTGCACCAGAAGAAGAAGGCACCTTGGCCAAATCTTCCATTACGGATTGGGTTATATGAGATCCAGAGTATCAAGCAAGTGGATGTTGAAGCAAAAATGATGAATAAGTATCCTCTTGACCTTCAAAGCTACAATCCGTATAACCCGCATTGCATTGTGAAAGATCATTGCACAAGATTATAGTTCAATTGGATCCATGGGGCATTTTATTAGGCTGAGTAGGACCCATTGAGATATTTCTATAGTTTCTCCAAACCCAATGAACAGGTCAGCTTCGTTGTGGAGTGGTTAGTGAAACAACATGAAGCAGCATCACAGAGAGCACCAGCACCAGCACCAGCAATAACAATGGAGGCAAACATACCAGTTCGCGACAAAGGTAAGAGGAAGATTGTCGATCACATGGAGGAGGAGAAAAGCTGCAAGTTCTGAGAAGAACCACTTGTAGAGAAAGCAATTATTTCTATAGAGGCAAAGAGGCACTAGCGCGACATGCAAATCACACAAAGGAAGAGGGATAAGAGAAGAATGGAAGAAGCAAAGAAGGAGTTGAATGAGCAGAAGGAGCAACTTCGAAAGGAACAAGAGCTGTGAAAACAAGAGAAGGAAGTGCAGCAACATCAGATACAACAGTGGGTGCAACATGTGCAAACAGATGAAACAATGCCCGTACCGGTAGTGGAATTCTCTGAGCAGTTGGCATCAAGTGAACGGGGTAAACCCTTCCAGGAACAGGACTTCACTCATGAGATTGAGCAAGCACTTCAGCAATTGGATGCAAATATGGAGCAGTAAGAGTTGGAACAGGACACTGACCTCATGCCTCATCACCAAGAGGTTGACTTACCCACTTCACCGCATCCAGATGATGAGCAAGTCTCAAGTGACCAAGGAGGCATCCTTGGTGATCAACCAGAAGGAGAGATGCACAACATCTCGTTCAACGAATCTCAACATAGAGTCGTGCAGTCTCGCAAGGTGTCAACTCTGGAGGATCGTACATCTCCTGTGCAAGTTGAGTAATGAGTGATCGTGACTGATGTGTACAAACATCAACCAGCCTTGGCCGATGCAACCAGAGTGTATGCCGAAGCCACTAGCTCAAGTGTTCGCTTTCTGATAGCTGAGAATGAGTGAATGGAGAAGGAACTACAAATAGCCAAGCAAGGAGGAGAGTTGGTGAAAATGTCCTCCCGAGCTTAACTAAAGAAGGAAATACTAGATGAAGTATTGTCCCTTGACACAGTTATGTGAGCATTGTACTCCATGTTTGGTACCATGCATAAGGCAATCGTCCATATCAATAGATGGAAACAACAATGTGCTAGAAGAGCACGCATCTTGATGAACTTGCATGCTGCTGTTGATGACATGCAAAAATGGATGATGAAACACAAGGGAGCCCTACTTCACTTGAGTAAGATGATGAGGGCCAATGTGGTGGAGTTGAAGGCACGAATCCAGAGTCAGTTCCAGAACTATGAAGATCTCTTGCAGCTCATCACTACTGTAAAGGCTTCCCATGCATGAATATTCAAGAGTATGGATGTTATGGTGCGCACACATGCGATCCCATCTATTGGGACTCTCACCTAGGTGAAGGCAAAGAAGCAGGCCTGACTAGCGCTTGACTCATACTTCGACAAGTTGATGCACATTGCCACCAACCTAGACCTGCCCATTAGTGCAGACATCATGCATAATTATGTTGTTGGTTCGGCCACTTTGAAGATAATGATGCGGATGATTTCAAACAAGTTGGACAGAGGAGCCTGAGCAGTGTACCCAAATGCTATGGAGGCAAGAGTCAGGTTCTAGAAATATGTCACCGCACAACACACAGACACCATCAAGGACTACCGATCTTGGCATCAGTATGTTACTTTCAATCAGCATGAATATGTTGAAGAGTTGGACTTCCATGGTTTTCTAAGCCAAAGTGATGTCTAGCATGGCTTGCTCAAGCCATTTTGTTTCACATGGGTACATGTGCAATGTAATGTAATGTCTTGTCATGTGTAAGTCAAGTGTCAATAGTTGGATGTAACCGTCATAGAGAAGATGAAGAGTCATAAGGGTAGTTGAACAATCACAAAGGGGAATGTCAAGGGTCACCCCACCCTCTGCTATAAATAGTCCCTCATAACTCATTGTAGAGGCTTTTGGTCAGCCAAGCTTCCAATAGGAGTATCTAGAAAAATCTTGGATAGTATTGTAACGAGCCTTGGCTTCTCCACCATGCAGAGCTAGTTCAACTCCTTAGAGGAGTAGGTGGTTGTGGCTGTAACTTTCCACTATTGGAACTAGTGGTTGGACATGGATGTATTGTATGACTGGAACTTACACTTATTTATATAATAAGAGCCAACATGTTTCATGCATATGTTGTAATGTATTCTATGCTATATGGTTTACTCTAAATGATATATGTATTGGTTTCTTACGCATGCATGTATGGACTATTTTGTATGAGTATGTATGAATCTTTCTTAAATGTATTGTTGGTTTAACCATCACTTTGGATTGCTTGCTAACTTGCTTTCCAGCTTGTGATGCATCTTTGATTGTGTGTTCCCTTTCAAGCTGAGTATTATTACAGGTTTCCAAGGGGTGCACTCATCTCAACCCCCATGTGTTAGAACCTCTCATGCACCTTCCTTGACTCAATGCAATTGTCACACCCTTGCTACCAACAGAGTTATCTTACTTGCCTCTATGTGAAATCGCAGTTAAGCGATTACTGTACGACCCACCGCTGGGACTCCTACACCAAATGGTCTGAGGTCTAATTGGGACTTCTTACCAGCGAGATCCCCTAACATATTGGCGGGTCCAACACCGTCAACATTTATGGCACTAGAAGGAGGGCCAGATGAAAAGTTGTGTCCTCTCATCTGGTTTTGAACCTTTGCATATCTTTCATGGATTCTTGCACTCTCCTCCCTCCATGATGTTTTTCGAATCACGAAGATGTCACCATCACGAGGGAGTTTTTTGATCACTTGTCCAATTACATGTATGATGGTGAAGGTGAAATGGCCTGGTCTAAGTACTTACATGACTTTATTTCCATGCTTCGTGAGGAAGATGGGTGTTCTGACGTCTAGGTCAGCTTGCTGCTTACATACACACTTCACGAATATCCACTCAGATGGTTGTTTAGCCTACCGGCTCACAACATGCACTCACTTGAGCACTTTTGTGATCTCATTGAATACACTTTCTATCATTTCAATCTAGACCATATTTACCAAAAAATGTTGCAACAACGGAAGGATCCACATGAATCGATTATGGATATTTGGAAATGTTTCCATGACTTACAGTTTCAAGCTTCGAAGAGCGAGATGAAGTTTGCCTATCTTTGGGACATATTTGAATATTTCCTTAAGAAATCTTCTCGTCCCAAGAAGAAGTTTGAAATAAAGCCTCTCTCAACATTCTTCGGTGAGGGAGCTACGCAATCTCAGCTGGATGTGGCCACTGTGTCAACTCACTTTCCACCATCCTTTCATCAAATAGCTCCACCACTGTTGGGCGATGTTGAGGATCAGGCTCACACACCTGTTCAAATTTCACATCCTCCCAACATCACTTCAGTTAATTTTCACACAGATTTGGTTGTGAGTCCTTCGAGTTGTCATATACAATCTGTTCCACAACCTCCATCTTCACACTTGGGTGTTACTCCGGAAGATATTGTCTTGTGTTCTTCCATTTTGGACTCATAACTTGTTGTGAATGAGGAACAAGCCACTGACAAAGTTGGTGTTGCACAACCAATGTGCGTTGTCATTCATGGAGAGTATGAGTGGGAGATTGAGAATCAACACTCGTCGAAGGATGACTCCCTTATGTCCGAGCCCCTTCCATTCATTCATGACATCTTTGGTGAACTTGCCATCCATGATCTCGCATGTGTATCTCCATCCACGGATGCACCCATCGTTGATCACTTGCAACATACACCAGATGTTGGTCCATCATTTGACAATGGAGAGGATGAGTTATTCATTGAAAATCCACTTGATCCTTCATCTGTATTTTTTGGAAACACAGAGGATGAGTTTGCTCGCTTTTCATCTACCCCTCTTTTTTATTCATCTAATCATGAGGATGACGATGAAATGATTGATTTTTCTGATCGTGGCTGTCGTGATCCATTCACTTGCACATTTGATCATGATCATGACTCTATCGCAGTTGATTTTTCGAAGCCACCGGTCTATGATGATCTATCTAATGATGAAGTTGAAACACCTAATATTTTCGAGGCACTTCAGCCCAAGCTAATGATAATGTTAGGCCCTTGCTCTCTTGGGTTTACTCTCACTTCCGATCAAGAAACTGTTGAATCACCCAAGGCTTCTCACCACTCATCTGTATGCATTGAGGATCAATCTCACACACAGATCATACTTCCTCCACTCAAACTGCACGATCCCATCGCTCATGCATTGGAGGAATCTTACATTGCAAGCACTCGTGCATGATGCAAGTTATCTTTGTTTCTTTCATTTGCTTGCATGTCACAGTCAAGAATGTGCTTACGCTTCAAAATTGCATCAAAATTTCTTATGTCACAGTAAAGAATGAGAATAGATGTCTCAGCATTTGAAAATTACAGCTTGGATTCCCAACTATACCACATGTTTTGTATTTATTGAATGGATAAGTTTATTGAAATCTGAAAGATTATATATCTAGTTCAATTCATATATATTTGACCTAAATATTATTGATCCAAGTTGCAATATAATTGGATGGGTTTACAACCATTTGGAACGAAGTGTAACACAAACTCTGTAATGGTATTGTTTGATTCTTTTGATGATAAGAAGCCGAGTTTGAACATTAAATCATTGTGTTTTCTTAATCTATGAGATTGCGTATTAATTTATTGTTAACACTTTTCTTTTGGAGATTAAATATCTAATCATTTAAAATGCCTTGCCTCTAGTAGTACGCAGTGTAGGAATCACACTCAGTGCAGGAATCGCACCGAGTGCGGGAATCACACTGAGTGTAGGAATCACAAAAATGAAGTGCAGGATCACAACAGTGAAGTACAAGAATCGCACTAAGTACAGGAATCCTATTAAGTGCAGGAATATTGTGTTAAAACTTAGTATAGCTATTTGTTACAGATCATTGTTTGGTTTTGCATTTGGAATTCACTATTTGAATTTATTTTATTTTATCTTTTATTTTACTCTCAGTCAAAAGTTTGAAATTTATTCATGTTAATGTGAGAGTAGTTATTGCGATTAATGAAAGAATTAGACAACAATGTGCTCATGTGATTTTTTGTTTGCACGTTTTTAACTAAATGGGCTTATGCATATCAGTACTTTGTTAGATTGGTTTCTTCTTAGAATGTGAGTATTGATTTGGACATGCAAGAGGAGTTTGTTTCTATTTGCTTTCAGAACTTTGATTGATTTGATAGAGTGAAATTTGATTGATTTGCATAAAGCATAGTGCAGATATCGAATTTGGAGTTTATGCATTGTTTTTTAAATTGATTTAATAGAATGTTTTCTCTTTAAATTTTCAAAAGGTTGGGCTTGTTTTCAATTGATCAATAATTAAGGTTTGTTATTTTGTCATTAGGGTTTTCTTACAATTATTGATGGATTGCGGGATTGGTGTTTATGCTTTCTCAAGTTTCCTTTGAAGTGCAGGATTCAATTTAATTTTTTGGGATTGATGCACAAGCTAGACTAGAATTTGATTTGTGGGTTTCTAGGGGCTCTCTCTGGCATTTCTAGTGTTGCACCTCGAAGTTTACGAACTCCCGGATTGACAATTAAATTTTGGTCCATTAATATGCCCTATATTGCACCCACCATTTTGGTGTCGTTGCGGGGAGATGCTTAGGGGATTGACCTTGATGACCTGTTGTGTTTGGTTTTCTTTTCACCTGTTTTCTCTTGCAAGTTTATGTTTTTTGAATATCCCTATGCTGATAGAATACCAGTTGGATTTTTGAGAACAGGAAAATGGTATTTTGAGGAATATTCTAATGAGTTTTGATGTTTCTGCAGAGATATACAAATCATCCAATGATGAACCCATAAGCAAAAAACTTAGTATTTTTCTTGAACATAAATATAATATTATTAAATCTTTGATTTCAAAATTGGATGATTTGCAGAAAGAACAAAAGAAGGATGAAGAACCACTGTTGATCTTTTGCACCAACTGTAGAAAGAAACACTTCCTTGGAAAGTTTCCATTTAGTACCATGAAAGTTTGCAGAATTTGTGAAGAGACTCATGCAACAGAACATTGCCCATCACTGTCAGGATTACTAAAGGTACTTAGGAAATCAAGTAAGGAATCAAATCAACTTCCAGGTATAACTCAAAACTTATCATTTCAATACTTGGATTAATGCTTATTCTCCTGAGCAAGTTCCTCAGCATGTTTATAATCCTGCAGTTTCATGGAAAAAATTTAGTCCTCCAATTGAATACCCTACTTCATGGCTGCAGTGGATCTCTCCATGGACCTCATCCTTGAGCTAGATATCCCCATGGCCTCAGGAATGGTTTGGAGCCCCTTCCCTCGGGAATTCTTTCATGAAAAATCAACAAGAACAACCCCAAATTTTTTGCAATGTACCCACCATGGTATCCTCCTCCATGGTCACAACTACATGTGTAAGCTTATGCTAATCCATATCCCAGCCTCGATCCTAACCCATACCTTAGCTTTAATTCAAACTCTAATCCAAACCCTAGCCCATACCCTAATCCAAACCCTAGACCTGACCCTAGTCCAAAGCCTAACACAAATCCTAATCTAAATCAAAATCCTAATCCAAGCCTTAACCCAAACCCTAGCCTAAACCATATCCTATACCCTAATCCAAGCCAATATGTTGCACAACAATCTAAAAAACATATTCTTCTCGTTGATTCCCCTATTGAACGAAATGATATATCCTTGAGGTTGGGGGAAGGGTTGAGTTTGGAAACATCTCCTATCACTATAGAACATTCACCTTGCGAAGATCTAAGACCATTAGAGGAGCAATCGATAATTGGAACTTGTTCTGAAATTGTTGTTGAAGCTCAAAACCCTAGAATTTCCCTTAACCATCCTTGCCAATATGAAAAGAAAATGTTTGAGCCTAAACTTGAGGGGTTTATCTTTTCTCTTTCATCAGAGCCCTTGTGCCTCCCAGAGAGTGATTATCAAGTTGTGGATGATTTGTACAAGTTGGAGAATCACAAATATGTGGATCCCATTGAATCTTGGTTTCAAGCAGTCATCTGCACACCTAATTCCCTCATCATTCGACAACTCTTGGTATGATATCAATTAAAGCAACTAGTTTCTCATACTCTGGTATGTGCTGAAGCTTATTCTTTAAAACTGAGTGTGAGTATATTTATCATTTTGTTACGCACATGGCTACATTGGAAGTACTCCTACACTTGAAGGAGATCTTCCTCTCTCTAAATTAGGGTAGGCTAGTATAAGAGAAATGAATAAAATTGCCATTTGAATTAAATTTGTATAGCAACACTCTTGAAACTACAATTCTTAAGGCACAATTATTGAAATTTCTATCACTAAGCACTCTTGTGGTAAGACTTGTTAGAAAAAATTGACTCTTAATGCCTCATTTTCTATAAAGTCACTTTGATTGTTGGTTGAGATTAACCATTGGGTCAGTTAGGGGGATTGTTATTGTTATATTTAATACTTTGCATTCATAAGCTTAAAAACTTACTTTTGACCTATTCATTCTAACAAACTTTCATCCAAGAAATCATTTCAAGTTTCTCTTTGCAGGCATTGATGAAAAGCCTCCTATGGTGGACCACTCCTATAAAACTCTAATGAGCTCCCATGAGAACCCTAGCACGATCAAGTCAAGGAATCTTTAAGTCATTATCTGAGATGTTTTCTTTAAAATGAGTCTTTAGGGTAGAAGGACCAATTGGTAGAGATTAGTAATTAAACACTTTTCACACCATCCTGAGATCTTAAGGAGTAGATTTGCCTCCCCACCTATTAATTAACCTATTTAAGGTTAATTATAATCATAGTTTCTCTTAAAATGATTAATTGAGGGATGGGAGGTCTCATTACGAGCCGACCTACCATGATCATGGGTCCTAACGAGAATGACATTACTGCTACTGGTCCCCAAGTTAGGGTAATGGCTTTCAGTTGAAAAGCTGGAAGACAAGAGGTCTCATCATGAGCCTATTTGTTCATTCTTTTTAGTTCTTGTGAATGGAACTATTGTTCATTGGTTACCAAGCCAGGTTAGTGGCCTTCAATTAACTTCTAAAAAAAATGTAAATGCTTTCAATTGACTTTGAATTTATATCTAATAGATGGGACACAAACATTTCGTGGGGTTAAAAGGCATTCTTGTTGAGGCTATAAACACCTGCTGGTAGCAGGGCCATGCTTATCGTATTAAAGTTAATTTTCCACTATGATTTACTTGGTTGTTTTTGTCTTTCCCTGAACTCATTATCATATCTCTCTCAGAATGGCCTTAAGACCCTTTCAATAATGTGCTTTGGAGTTCTATCTTTCAGAAATAATTTGGTTCTATGGATGTGGGACCCTTACTGCATGTGATTCACTTTTCTTGAACAAGAGGAGCTTCAGCTATATGCTTGGGTAATGGTAATATGGTCATCCTGGGAAGGTATCCTTTTGTCATATTTCTTTTTCACTGTTTCCATCCATTTTAATGCCTTGGCCTCCAAATAATCTCACTTCTATATATAATAATGAGGTTATTGAAAGTGAAGGCTTGCTTATTTGGATTGCTCCTGAGATGCTTATGGAAATTTTCATGGTTGGATATTTTATGATGACACTATATTTGCAGTGACAACATTGTTAACAATACTTTGGTACCCCTAGCATTAGTTACTCTTTTCGAAATAATGAAGATCGGTCTTGACATCAAAATCAATGATAACCGTTATTCCTTATATTATTTAATGCAAATGGAGTCAACATCATATAGAACTTACCTACGTTCTCTTACTCAAATATCTATATAGTTTAAGTCAATGTAGTATGACTCTAATAGAGAAACCATAGCTATACAGTCTTAATTAACTTTGGTCTTTGTCATAAGTTTTGCTTGCATGAGGACATGCAAGATGGTCGACATGGGTGGATGTTAGGCCCCGAAATTGTCATGTTTAATTCACATTCTCACCCTATGCTTACTCATGGTTTTCATTGTTATTACTATCATTTTACACAATTTTTGGGCTAGTAGCTTAAACTTGAAGCATGATCACATAAGTGTTCATTATTTAACCTATCTCCTTTATTTCAATAAGATTTGCATCAAAATGATTATTAATGATGGTGCTTGTGTTGTTTAAGGAAGGCGTGTGAAATCACGATCAAGATACTCATGCATCAACAATTAATTGCACCTAGTTTTGTTCCTGTGCCAGCACTCCTACATTAGCATTCTTGTAACGATTTGGGGCTTTCGTACATTGACTCATTTTTGAGAAAATCCGAGAAAGGTTTTTGTTAAAAATGATGTTCTAACACCTTCCCATGAGTTGGATTTCACCCAGATTGCACTTGTGGATCTTTAGATGCAAATCAACAAATCTGCTCAAAATCGGCACAGTTTCCAAATTGCCAAGTTTGAACTTGATTTGCATGATGATGGAGGCGAATCTCGAAAATATGAGCATATGGGTTTCTTACCAGTATAACAAGTCATCTAGAACCAAAACCGTTTCCCAATATTAGAAATTTTATAAAAGTTACACGAGGGGATTTGAGGCAATTTTATAAAAAGAGACTGTTTTTCCAGAATTCTAGGATCTTACCCAGATTTGCAAAAGTAGCTAAACATTCAATTTCATGCATGATTTCCGAGGCAATGGAGATGAATCAGAAAAATCCAAGATAGGTTTTTGTTGAAAACATGACAAATTAGGTTTCCTCCAAACAATTTTCCAAAAATTGGCATGTTTAGTAAGATACACAAATATCTTTTAGGCCAATTTGTTAAAAATATGTAATTTTCCAGAATTAAGAAAAATGATTGTTAGAGCCAAAATTTGCCTGGTAAATTTTATAAAAGGCTTAGCCATGGCCTGTTTGAGGGAGGAGATGTTAATTGAACTTCATATTTTGGTTTGTACCATGATCATATGGCTTCAGATGTAAAGGACTGATTTCATTAATATATAAACTCATGCCAGGTTTTATTTCAACAATTTGTGCACTTTGCGATAAATTTTGCCTCTATAATTTAGATTTATTATATAGGGGATGACCTAGTTGGTTTGGGCCCAACCAACCCAACTCATCATCCCTCTTGTATATTGGTTTTGATAGTGCTTGATTATTTTTCTAAAGTAGTATGAGATTCTTTATCTTGGTGTGTTTACTATTGGAATTTATCTATACATCCATTTAATCTGAATGCATTACTGATGCTTTGTTCTTCTAAAATATTACACAACACGTCCCCTGAATTTGGATCTGGAAGCTTAACATATATTTTTGTGTGAACATTGATTGTTAGTACATTAGTTGGAGATCTTACTCGTCTTTAGTCCTTTTCCATCATGAAACGAGAATAGATCTCTTGATATTTGAAACCTGCAGCTTGGATTCCCAATTATATCACATGTTTTGTATTTATTGAATGGATAAGTTTATTAAAATATGAGAGATTATATCTAGTTCAATTCATATATATTTGACCGGAATATTATTGATCCAAGCTGCAATATAATTGGAGGGGTCTACAACCATTTCGAACAAATTGTAACACAAACTCTTTAATGGTATTGTTTGATTCTTTTGATGACCAGAAACAAAGTTTGAACATTAAATCATTGTGTTTTCTTAATCTATGAGATTGCATATTAATTTACTGTTAATTTTTTTCTTTTGGAGCTTAAAGATCTAATCATTTAAAAAGCCCTACCTCTGGTATGTATGCAGTGTAGGAATCACACTCAGTGCAAGAATCACACTGAGTACAAGAATCACACTGAGTGCAAGAATCACAACAGTGAAGTGGAGGAACGCAACAGTGAAGTACAAGAATCGCACCGAGTGCAGGAATCACACTGAGTACCGAAAGCCTATTGAGTGCAGGAAGATTGTGTTAAAACAAATTATAGATATTTGTTACAGATCATTGTTTGGTTTTGCATTTGGAATCCACTATTTTGAATTTATTTTATTTTATCTTTTATTTTACTCTCAGTCAAAGGTTTGAAATTTATTCATGTTAATGTGAGAGCAGTTATTGTGATTAATGAAAGAATTAGACGTCAATGTGCTCATGGGATGTTGTGTTTGCACATTTTCAACTGAATGGGCTTATGCATATCAGTACTTTGTTAGATCGGTTTCTTCTTAGAATGTGAGTATTGATTTGGACATGCGAGAGGAGTTTGTGTCCATTTGCTTTCAGAACTTTGATTGATTTGATAGAGTGAAATTTGATTGAT
>APFE031517577.1:158180-172456 GCA_000404065.3 Pinus taeda
TTAAGAATTGGAAATTAAAAATAAAATAAAAATATTAAATCATAAAGAAAGGGCAAGAACCCAACATTTACTTAATTTCGAATCATTCTCTGCCTGCTTCTCAATTTCAATGACCTCTCTCAACTTCCAATGGTGGAAATGATCGATCTTCGCAATGACCTTAGAATCCTCAATGCAGGCGTGGTGCTTAGTTTTCTCCGCATGTTTAGCAATAGCTAAGGAGCGGGAACGATTATGCTTGATGTCTAATGAAGCAACAAGTTTCTCCAATGTAGAGAATCTTGCATGAGCAGTAGATTGAGTAAGCCCCTTTCATGTCTTTAGGGTTCACAGGGCCTTTAACAGATCTAAAGGAGCTCTTAATAGCACTAAGGGGATTGAAGGTAGCAAAGTCATTATTTTTCTTAAGAACATGAACAACCTTATCAATGGTTCCATACATAAGAAGAAATTTCTTAATCGAAGAGCCTTTATAGGCTTTTTGAAAAGTTGCAAGACGTTGATGTCTACTATAGCCATTTCTTTATAGTTTCATATGATTTCTTTATAGGTTCCTTCCCTTTCTTTATGATTTAATATTTTTTATTTTATTTTTAATTCAATTCTTAATTTGATTTGATTTTAATATTTTATTTATATTTAATCAATATATTAAATATATAAATTAAATTAAATATTCTTTTGTCCCTTTTTAAAGTAAGATAAAAATAATTATTTTTAAAATATTTTTAATTTGTTTGACCTAATCCTAATCAAAACTAGCTAGGTAGTTATTAAATTTAATATTAGAATTAAGAATTTGATAATAAAATTAATATAAATTAGTTAATAATCTCCCTGCCTGATTTATTAGTCATAATTTCTTTACCAAAAACTAGCCATTAATGTTAGTTTTTATTAATTAATATTATAATCCTAATCCCTAGAACTAGAACTTGATGCATCTCATCGCTATTTAAATCTAATTGATTGATTTGCTTTTCCACCTTGGTCCTAAAGATGAGCCTTATTAGTAGATTCTTGACTTAAAAACAATTCTATGTGATTAATGTGAAAGTTTGTCTCAAAAAACAAATTGTCAATTATGTTTTTCTTCATGACACTTAATGTTGCATTATTGTTTTCTATTTTTATCAATTTCTAGTTAATTTCAGTGAATATGTAATCATATTATGGGACTTTTCATAAGTTTTATGACTGCTTTTTTCTAGTAGTAAAAGTAGCATTTTCTAAATTTTACAGACAACAAAAAGTCTAAATTTGTTGCTCATAAACCAGCTATTCTATAATTTTGGAATTTCAGCCTTTATAAAACTGTATTTTTTTTTATTCTTATTGAATACAAAAAATTATATGTGTGCTTCTCCCTCCCTTTCTGGGTGTATGTTCCTTACTTAGTGTATCCTGTTTCCTCGCTGTTTACTTCCTTCTATTCTGCTACTTTATTCTATATTGTTCTAGGTGTATGTGTCACTTGTACGACTACTATGGTTTGGTGTGTTGTCATTTCTACTCGTGGTGGGGCATGAGGCTAAGTATGTGGTTATCTGAATACGTTCCTGAGCTTGATGAGATAGTTGATGGTGGTTCGAGTGTTCGACTATGGATCCTAATGGCTCCTACGCTGGTCTCCCCCAAGCGTAGCGGCATAGAGTGGGGTGACTCATACTATTGATACTCCGAGCTAAAGCTCTCCAAAAGAGGTATTGATTGAATGACTGATTGAGAATTTTGTAATTATGTTTTGGAATATGGAGTGTATATTGTAATATAGTTTTGATTTTTGATTAGTTACTTGGAATTTGGATAAGAATTTTTAATAATTATAATTTTTTTACTAATTTTCATTTTAAAAAATAAAAATATGTTTAATATGCCAATTGTATTTTCGAGAGAAAACTTTTGTTGAAAAATCATTAATCTTTTATTTCAATTAACTAATGTCATTATATAATATCTATTAACTAATATAATTCTAGTTCTCAACCTCTAACACTCGCCAATCAATACCCACTTTAATTGTCACCTATTACTTTTTAATTGTTACACCAGGATATACGGTCAACCAATACCACTCCAGATGTCACCGAATAACATAAACCAATACCACTCGAGTTTTCACCCATTAGTCTATTTATTACACATTAAAATAAATTGAATGGGAGTTGTTCAAGTATAAAGAAAACCATGCCATTTTCATATCTTATCCATGTTAGACACTTCACAACAGTGGGGACTTAAAATCCCGAGCTTTCATAAAACTCTATTTGAAAATGGCTCACAACTATTGTAAATTAATCTATGTCATCACCAAACTCTATTTGAATTTTTCTCACAACTACTATAAATTAATCTTGGTCATCACCAATGAGCCCTAAAACCCTAGTGGATCCATAAGTTATATAGGCATTTTTCAATATGGAAATTGGTTAAGTTGAAGTCACAATTAGATTTATATCGTTCACTTCAATCAAAATTAGATATACTTAAAACACTTAAACCCTAAGTGATTCACAAGTTATATGGGTATTTTTCAATATGGCAATAGTCAAGATTGCAACATGTCTCCTTAACTAGTTGAATCGCCAACAAAAATTAAGGACAGTTCCACTATATATTTTTTGGGACATTTAGCATTGTAGGAATGACTACATTTTTTAGAATAAAATCCCTTATTTGAGATCCACCAGTCTGAAAACTATGGCCTACTTTATGGAAATTCGTCAATGGAGACCAATTTTTCATAAGTGTTGATGGACATATAAGAACCTTGATAATTTTTCCCTTGGTTTTTTTTATGAAGCCTCTATGTGTGGTGCTATTATATTCTTCTGACCTTCCTTGGACTTCCATTTCTTCTTATCAGAGGGGGTCTGATACCAACGTTAGAGCAAAGGTGTTGGCTTTTTGGGTGTGTTGTGACAGGAATCTTGGCTGGTTGTGGAGGATAGTTTGATTGTTGGTGACTCGAAGATTGTTATTGATTGGGCCAAGGGACAATCCTCTCTGGAGGTATCATCATTATTTCACTGGTTGGAGAAAATTAAACACATGATGGTTCCTTTTAATTCCATCTCCTTCTGCCACATTTTTTGTGAGCAAAATGCTATGGCAGATTTACTCTTCAAGTGATGGTTTTCTATCATGCCTGGGCAGATTCAATTCAATTACCTTTTCAATGGTTTTGTCAACGGTTCGGGGGCGTTCTTCCTCTAGCGGTGGTCTTGTTTTTTTTTCTTGGAGCATGGCCTTTTGGTTTGGTCCTGCTGACTTCATTATACATATTATTGACTATGATGCAAAGTGTCATTTTGTTATTTTGTAGGATTTTCCTCTTTGTTGGATTCATATTGATCCAGTTCATGCTACTCTAGAGGTGGCTTTGACCCCTTTGACTAATTGCTATTTTCCAAAGGGTTGTTCCCTGTGCGATTTATATGAATCAGTCTCTTTTACAATTTTCTTTAGGATAATTAGGGTTAATGGATGTTTACAGACATTGGAAAATGTAACTATATTTCTTTTTAATTAATTGAAGAAGTTGTTTTTTACTTTTGAAAAAAAAAGTTGTAGTCAAGATTATATTTACATAGCCTCACTTCAATCAAAATTAGATATACTTAAAACACTAATTAATGTTTGTTGTATTTCTAATTGGACCCAATCATATGTCTCTTAGAAAAGAGTTATACATTCACAAAAAACCTTTCACCTTCTCATTAGGATGACAAGAAATGTTGATTTCCACATCAATATTGCATTTATTGCTACAATTTCCTTTATTTACATAAAATGTAAGAACATGCACTATAATTGTAGTAATTTACATAAAACGTTAGAACATGCACTATAAGGTATTTTTGTGCATGCCTATATTTTGTAGGATTTCTCATGTCAAAATAATTTCACAATCCCAAAACATGTTTTAAATGACAACATCGTGAGGTTCTCAAATGATATGTTTGTCTCTGCTTATTAAATTTGTAATTATGTACATAATTTCAAGGCCAAATTTTCCTTACAGCTGTATCCACGTTACTATAACTTTCTTTATGGGTCCAATGTTGCAAATACTTTTAAAGTATGGAAATTTGAAGCTAAAGAATGCAAAAGAAACACAAAACAATGGATCTTTGATCTTTCACCAAATGCAACAGAAGATGTTTTAATTTTGTTGACCTAAGGACAACATTGTTATTGTTTAAGCATTGCCAAAACATTTTGGCCTTCCTAAATCAATCATAGTATGCATTTTCTATCAATTACATAATCAAGGTGTAAGTATTTTAGCATTTATAATAATATATGAGTGGATAATGCTAATGTAGAGGGAAATATTTGTCAAAATACTACACAAAAGGTTGTTTTAGTGTTCTTTCATTGACTTTTATCTCTCAACCATGCACCAATCTAGGAAGATAATTAATTGGAGAATATCTCAAATCCAACTAGGCCTAACAACCTCCTAGAGACTAGGAACATACTCCTCGTAGAGATATATCTCTACCTGATAATGGCTAATAATCTCAACAACCAAATATGGCCACATACATAAGACAAGTAGGAGTTACATACTCCAAAGCCCCCCCTTAACAACTACTTGTCTTAATCATCATGTGTTGAGATCTTCAGCATCCTTTCCTCTATAGCAAATTCTTCTTTATGACTTGAAGAACTTCCTCTATAGTAAAGTATACCTTTGGTCCAACTCTGTGCTTTCACTTCATACCTAGATCATGTGGACATCACCAAACTATTGATGTGCATTAAATGAAACAGCCATCCACAAAAGTGCATGGGTAACCCACCATTGCAAGCACCAGTCTACTAGGATGTCTGTTGTGTACATGGTTCATTCAATATACTAATAAACTCCCCCTAAAAGTAAAACTTCACCTCGAAAGTCTACAACCAAAAATATGGTCCACTCATAAAGAATCTAGCCAACATATGGCCCACTTCTCCAAGTTTTAAAAAACTCCCTAACTAGAGCTACTTAACTAAACTAGACAAGTTATCTAAGTCATTGGGTACACATGAAAAAGGTTATGCATGTCTCTCCAAGTCTTACAACAATATGCCCTTTAGATGTTACATAGATCTAGGTACATACAACACACTCCTTCTCATGGAGATACTGGGTACAAACTTTGAAGGACCACTATATCAAATAAAAAACATGACATATAGACTTGCTATGACTACAATGTGTGACTCACATTACAATATGGTCATGAGCCTGCTATTATTCAACTCACATAATTTTACATCATTTGCCACAACTAATGTCATGTATCGCAATATTCCATGGGAACTATTACTTGCTTCTCTTGGAAACAACTTCAAATAACTCTTTGTTATATCTAGGACCTCTTTGTCCCCCCACTAAAATCTCTCAAATCCTCTTCAAAATTCATCATGCAATCAATCTTGGTTTCTTAAGCAAGAACAATGCAACTCATTTTCAAGTTAGAATTAAGAAAGGGTTCATGCTCCTCCCTTCACCTGATGAATTATTGTCTTGTACAAGTTATAAACCAATCATACCACTAATACCTCATATTAATATGGAACATGCTATACTCCAACTGCCTAACATCAATCTAACCATGAAGACCGAGTAACTAACCATCAGATGGACCTACTTCCATCTACTGAGCTACATGGGTGTCGTTCATTGTACTCATCAATTCTTTAGGAAAGTAGTTCGAATACATGATGTATCCATCTCAATGTTCCATTCTATGCACTTTCCAATGAGGACTTATAGTGCACCACTTAAAAAACAGTTCAGGGAGAAAAAAAAAGTAGCTAGAACTCATTTTTGGCTACAACACTTCTTACTCAACAAGTTCATGAATGATTTTACATCGCACAATATTGAAACACTACAAATTACCATCAAGATATAATGACACATGATAGGAATACCAATGCTTTCTCTTATGCAATTATTGACATAATGGGCATCTTCATCTATGTATTTAACCTTTTCTTGAATATATGTCTTGGATCTCTATGCCTCTTATCTTGGACACACCAAGACAGGTATCCATCATTGCTCGAGCATACCTCTACTTTCTCACCTGCAAACAATCATTATGCTCATTGCATTACATGAGCACTTCTTTACTATCCTTTGTCACTTGTGAATAAAACATCGAATAGACCTACATACTGCACTTTAAATTCATGCACATACCTAGTGTCTTCATCTAAAACTTTAACATCTTTGTTCAATATTCATCTTAGATATCCATAGATCACCTATCATTTATTAGAGAACCTAATTCTAACAAAATAACTTTACATATATTAAGCTCACTAGGCTCAAAAAGGATCAATACATTCATCCATGATTGCAAAGACATCAAAATTATAAAATAAATCTTCACCATATTTCCTACATATTTTCATAGCTACCAATAGGTTAGTCATCATTTATCAAGATATCCTTTATTTTAATGGCATTAGGCCATCATCTCCGATTTTGAATTATGAGAGTATAACAACCCTAGTGCTACAAATTTCTACCATTTGACAACAACAATGTATTAACCCATCAGAGTCTTCCCATAAGGAATCCTAGAATTCATCATGTGTTGTAGAAAGATACCCTCTCACCAGTGTTTGAGGATATCTCACCAAAGTTACAATTTTCCTCTTCACTAAATCTGTTGAGTTGCCAATAAATACCAAAGTGAGGCATGTGACCAACCATTGAATGAGATTAATTATAAATCACCCAAAAAAAAAAAAAAAATCTTCATTCTCGTTGTTAGAAAGAAGTAGGATTTTTTCTTCCATATTTATTGGCTAAATCGCTAAGGTTTATGTGAATTAAATCAACCTGAACTAGTAACAAATTTCCAACTATAGGAAATTCTAATGAACTAGTTGGGTGTTATAGCCCTATTTGTTACTCCCTTATGTGATAGGAACCTTAGCTCAACTTACCTTAGTTGTTGGATTTAATGCATTCATTTTCACCCTTGTTTATGCTTAGCTAGACAACCCATCACTCTAGACCTTCTGTCATCATGCATATTATCAATCCACGCCAGTGTAAATCATGTTACTCTTTCCTAAAAGTACATAGAATGTCTTATCATAGGGAGTGATGTAGCCCCAAGTTTCTATAATTGAGCCTCCCAAGATGATGAATTCAACCTAAGATGTCATGAATTGGCTTGGGGTCAATAATTGAGGAAGTTTCGTAACTTCTCTCATCTCTAAGTGTCGAGATGCATCTCCCATGTCTAGGAATGGATTGTATAATGAGGCCCTTGCAAGGGTGGGAGGGAGGTGAAAGTGATTAGTGTTGGGTCTCGTAATTGTCATTATTCTCTTCTTTGAACCCTCAAGTTTTGTATTGATTTCTTGTCTTTTTATTCTATATTCATGCCTTATTTTTTGATATAGTTTGAATCTTTGTAGAATTAAGTCATTCATACAATTATATGATGATAAGGGTTATTTTATCTATAAAAATGAACTAATAACTCGTTGGATGAGATCTTATCATAAACAAGTTATGAGGACGAGAGAAGAGAAAAAGATATAAGTGATTGGAGGCTTCCACAATTATTCATATTGTTGTTGGAAATTTCCGGAATAGAACTGTGTAAAGATGTTTAGGGCTATTTGCATCAAATTCATGCATGATTGTTCCTAATCAAAGAAGGCAGTTGAGAAACATATTTATTGGTTTCATCATTGGAGATATTTGACCTATCTTAATTAGGAGTAGCCTTGCGTATCTTTGATTTTAGGAATGATTATGATTATGAAATATCTTCTGTTGTGATATTATTTTTGTACTATAAAAACAAAAGGATTCACCTCTAGTGGAGGATGAAGAAGTTGTAATTTGAGAATATAACAGTGGACTTAGTATTGCACTGTACTTATGATCGTATGCGCTATAATTCCAAGAGCTCTTGATTAATTTCAATTTTTGTTAATCGTGCGTGATCTGAGTTTTTCTTAAAAAGACACTCTGAATCCCGATGGTTTGGGACTGCTCCCTAGACGATGCTCTATCTTCTCTCTCTATAATTAATTTCTTGTTACTTTATATTGTTTACTTCTATGTGATTGATTAGAAACTAGTTCTCTAAATAGTTTATTTTTTACAATAACGATAGGACTTATAGGGTTAATTTTTATTTTTTTCCATTTCTTAAGACACATTAGTTGTTTTCATATATTTATTTCATGAATGGTCAAATAATTAGAGCTTAAGGTTTAATATTTTGGTTGTTGCTTGATTGATGTTGTGATTCAAAAGTTAGCTGAACAATTGAATTGTAGTTCACAAATAAAAGTTGATTCCAATAGATATATAATTTGTTGTTCACTAAGAATTGATTTATTTACTTAGAAAAGTAAGATCATTCTCACATTAGCATTAGTTTATAATAGTCCTTTGCATATAGTTTTCCAACTTCCTTGAAATAAAAAGATGAATCCCTAGGTTTGATAGATTAATGTGTGGTACTTGGTTGTTTTAAACAATTAATAGTCCCAAGATTTTGGCATCATTTCCAGGGAACCTATAAAAAAAGACTACTATTGTGCTAATTTCTTGTCATAAATGCATACATGAATCCTTTAGGTTGGGTGTTAAAGATGGAAGGTAAAAACCTGTGGATGCCCCCTACATTAGAGAAATTTTGAAGTACAAATGGGCCTCCAAACAAAAAGGTACATCCAAAATCAACTTTATAAGAACCAACAGGATTCTAGTTGATAATGTCAACCATGGGGGATTATTCACCATTTTTGGAGTAAAAATATTAAAACTTAATAAAATAAAATAAAACAATTTTTTTCAACTCATGTTTTCAACTTATTTCCCTATGCTTTCACTGAAATTTCAAATGGGAGCACTCATTGGATGCAAAATTTAATTCCCTATCTAAGGAGTAGCCATGTTGGATACTTTTGATGGACCCTGCTACACGAAAAATGAGAAATACATGAAAACCATTATTGCAATCACATTTTTTCATGTATTTTTCATTTTTCATATAGCAGGTCCATTGAAAGTATGCAACATGGGTACTCCTTGGATGAGAAATTAAATTTTGCATCCAATGAGTGCTCCCACTCTAAATTTAAGTAAAACCATAGGGAGATAAGTTGAAAATATGAGTTGAAAATTTTCTTTTTTCTTTTTTCCCTATAAAATTTGATGATGTAATTAGTCTTGTTTTAATATTTCTACTATTATTTTATAATATTCCTTAGGAGGCCCATTTTAGACCTCAAAATTTCTCTAATTCTTAACCTTGTGGTGGTGTTTGCCCTTGGTTGATAGTTTGAGGTCATTTAGTATGCATGACTAGGAAAGGAACTAGAGGTACGAATAAAAAAGAGACAAATTATAATAGAGTGATTGTAATTACCTACAAGTGTATTAAGGCAAGTGTATTAAGGCAGAGTATCATGGGATGTTGGGACTCTCAAAAATATGCATTGGAGGCAAATGGATACCAAATAGCTTGTGCATTGAAACAAGAAAAATTCATGTGGTGTAGTCATTGAGGACATCTGAAACAATGCTAACCAAATTATATTAGAGATGTTAGGACAAAGGATGATAGAATGGGGAATGTGTCAGAATAATATATATGTGTTAAGGACACTAGAGAATTTCATGTCTATACTTAGAACCGTTGTACCAGTTGAACAAAAAATTGAAGGGTATCACACTAGTGCAAGTTGACACTTCATAACTTATTTGATATTCCATAGTACATAATTTGGTCATAATAAAAATAAGATACTAAGTGTTTGTTGACATTACTTAATGAATCACTATCTAGAATGAAGTCCAAGGAGGGATTTGAATACATAATGCTTTCAAGCAACTTTTCAAATTCTAGAGCCTAGTTGAATTCTAGTTAAAGATTGTCCTTTATCTAGCTAACTGTGGTGAAGCAAAATTATAAGTGCAGACACAAACAAATTCCTCTAGCCCGATAATGGGTCTAGTCACAACAAATACATTTTATGGAAGATTTCCTTAGGTTAGAACCAACCAAGAGGGCCTACCTCTTGATCCACTTATCTTGTTGGGTGATGTTCTTACTTGCTCGCTCCAGCTATCTCTTGCTTCCTTCTTCAAGCACCTGAAACAAGTAAACGACAACAGACAACAAACATGATAATAGATAAATTGCAATTCAGCCTACTTAAAAAGTCAAGAAACATTAAGCCATGAATATGTAATATTACAAAACATGTAGGAAATCAATCGATAGTTGCATATATTAATATCAAAGAGAGATTATAACCATTCGTTTTGACATTGCAATCTTCCTCCGAAAAGACCAGGTTCCCACACACTTCCGCTAGCATTCCATGATGGCCTCAATCAATAATAGTTTTAATGCTCTTCCCTTTAGGCTTCACTCCAAACCAAATCACACTTCTCCCTCACACAACTAGATAGCTACAACTAGATAGCTACAACTAGTAATAGCTTGTTGTCTACTCCAAACCAAAATAGCATAAGCACACCAACATCAACACTAGCTTGTGCTTGGGAAGAAGGGAGGCTTATATAGGAAAAATGGATGGGAGATGGATCCTCTTCTCATGGGAGAAGGCTTATACCTTGAGGTAGTTCCATCATTATAGGGGAAAGAAGCCCAAATTGTCATCCTCGACCCATCCGGCCAAACCATTTACCAGACTTTCGTTATGAAGCTTCTAGTGTTGGAATCTTCGGCTCCTAATTTAAAAACATTTCTATAACAGGACCGATGTGACTGGAACATAGCTCAATCGCTCTGATTGGTGTGAGGAGTAGTGCTAATATCTACACATCGGCGCGGGGAAGACAAAGGTCATTAGCGCCAGTCTTGTAAACTGGGAAAAACAGAAGGTTCAGGGGAAATGGTGCAAAAGGGAATTTATTTGCTCATGAAGAGGGACACAATGGGAGTTTCTTCATGAAGTAAAACCATGTGGGGTTCACTGTATAGGTCCTCCAGGATCAAGGAACAGAGAGTACAGGGATAGTGGAAAAATGTTGTGTAACAAATGCCCCCTAAAGCGTGAAGGTTGAGCTAGAGTGAGGGATGAAATGCTTTATAAATCAGTGCGGGGAATCAGTCTGTTGTTGGAAAACCTACAAGAAAGTACAAATACATATACATAAACTGAGATCTCTGTCAAATGATACATTAATCATGGCATGGACGCAACCATCCATAGATTGATCATGTAAATGGATCCAGGTATGGGCGCAACCATCTGTCAAAGAGGATCATAACGAAACCAAGGTATGGTCACAACCATCCAATAATGAGAAGGATCACATATGATAACTCATGGTTTGGTCATAGCCAACCATCTGAAAGAGACATGCATATCATCATAACCATGTCGCATCAATTCGCAACCTGGACTTTTTATGATACGAGTCCAGGGTCTTGCGCTCCAACACAACCCGATCAAAGTACATATCCTAGCATGTGAATAGATGTGTTGATGTCGAACGTGCTACAAATTCACTTTATTACTAGTCAATGATGTAAACTGTTATCAAGCGCGAGAGAAACCACCAATAATGACAATGGTCCTCAAGGTACTATCAACACAATCCATGGAATGTGAATAGAGGAACTGAAGTCGAACACCTGTGAAATCACTCGATCAAAAGCCAATGATGTAAACTTGTCATCGAGTGCAAAGAACTTGCCATTAGGGCATGCAAGCTCTAAGGTACCGGAAAGGAGTCTCTCGATTAAATTCCCGAATAATGAGTTGAAGTCGATGGAAAGTGACCATGTCGAAGGAGGGCCATAATGAATCCCATATCATCGACGTGAGACAAGAGGATGCAAAATGATTTTGGATGATATAGAGAATCAAAGGCAAGTGTAACTACAGAAGGACAACTCTTGAACATATCGGCAACACAATTGGAAGTTTGGCAGCTTTTGGATCCATAAGATCGGTGGTCATGATGACATGGAAGGGATCAAATGGAAGGCAAAAATGAATGGCCCAAACCTAGGAAGGTCAACGATAAAAAGGAGGATGTCCCAACCCGACACGAAGCAAAGAGTGTCATGTTCAAGAGTGAGTTGCTGACACGACTAATATATTTTCAAATTTTCCGCCACCATTTCTAGCAAGTACCCCAATTATTTTTTAATTGCAAGCTTGAAGGGGATAACATATGCTTGCACTGTAAGTTCATCCTTCGAACGAATCCGACCTAGTAAGTTTAACGAGCCCTAGGAAGGAGAAGCTCACATTCGTCATGGTGACGAATCTGATGTTATCTAATAGTTTAACAAGTCCGACAAAGGTATAACTCGGTATATTTTTCATGTTTAGAGAGTTTTAAAAATACACGTAAAAGAAAACTCCACATAGTCCCTTTTCATATGTTTGTGTCTCTCGAGCCCGAAAAGGTAGAAAAAAATACTTGAGAGAACCGCTTGACCATTTCAGTCAAGTAGTACCTTTTTCGTAAATAGTGCCTCCCAGCCCGAAAAAGGGGTAAACTTATACTGGGCACATGACCTTTCGCATCCATTAACCAGTTTGAAACGAAAAGGGCTCGGCCATCATTTCACTTTTAAAGGGTCAAAAAAGAGCTGAAAGCAGACCCCCTATTTTAATTTCTTTTACGAGTCAAAAGGGAAAAACATTCAGAAATCTTTTCATATGAGTTTAACAAGTCGAGAAAAGAGCTTAAAGGTGACTCGTCCTGGAGGAACGAGTGATATAAAAGGTAGCAACTGGTTCCAACAATGGTGGAACTACTCAAAACATGTAAATGTGAGCATTAGGATATTGAACATCAATTAATATTGTTGACCTTAAGTGGTGGAGTTTTGAGTGAGTTACGATTTACAAACTTGTGACATGATTTTATGTTCCTTATCCCTTTTCATTGGGGAGCTTTTACTTCACTCTCTACCTTACCTTGAGAGGAAGATATTTGGTTCAAATTTACTAGAGAAATTTTAAAGTTAAAACTGACACCATTCATTTACTCAAGCTTGAGAAAATGGATAAAATTGATTGATTATTGGAGTTATTGAGCACTTTGATACTCTCTAGTATAGATGATATAGTGAAAATCAGAAATGGCACTCTTTGAGACATTCAAACATATTTGAAAAATGCACAAGACAAGATTGAGTTTTTCTAGCTCAAATATCAGCTACAACAAAAGAGTCATCGTTATGAACTGGTTTTTGTTTAGAACAATTTTTTGTTTGAAGTTGACAACCATAAACAACAAGAAATTGATCAGATCATTCAATTCACCTTCGGAGTAGAATTACATAAATATGAAAAGGTTTAGGTTGCACTTCCCAAGCTCATCATTAGACCTTGTGAAGAAATTATCAACAAAAAGAACATAACTGGTCTCAAATGTGACAAGGATACTTCCTTTCACATTCCAAAATATTCTAAGCCAATTCATTTTCATAGTGTTTGGTTTCTTCAAAATGATTCATGTTCACATGCTCCACATTTTGTTCCTGTTCCATAACCACTTCATATTCTCATATGCCAACATTGTAATCGAGTTGGCCATGTGAAGGATCATTGTTTTGATTTTCAACCTTGTCAACCTTATGTTACACATACTCACCATTCAAACATATGTACCAGAAACAAGAACAAATATTCCCCCAGGTTGGATCACTTTTTAACAATGGACTTCGACAACTAAGAAGATATATCAGCCATACCTTAGGTTCAATCTCAATTATTGACACATCTTTTAGTGGAGATATATTCACCTTCTCACTTTGTATCTTACATGGGGAATTGATGGTTAGTTACCATATTCAAATTCAAATCAAGTGAGCATGAGTCATAGCATGAACTAGAGCTAGCATCTAGAGCCTAAAGCCAAAGTCATCCATAGCCAAATTCAGAGTTGTAGTCAGGGGTCCATACTCATGCTTATATAGCATGACTTGGTTGGTGACCAAACGTAAACCACCACTACTAGAATACTTCATTTTTTGCTACATCAATTTATGGTCATCTTCAAACCATCATAAGGGAGCACTTTTCCACTTTGTAAAAGACTTCATTTTCTAGCTAAATTTGGAATTGTTCCAAGAACTTCTTCAATCCTAGTTCTAAAATTGGTGGGTAGCCATAAACCACCATAGGTAGAAACTATTGGGTTGTGTTATATTCTTTCCACGACTAACCTACGTAGTGCACCGGGGGGTTTGAGGGGGGCGGGTAGCCCCCCTCTACGAGGTTCGGGGCAGCGCCCCGAG